>KZ107200.1:0-84343 GCA_000504365.2 Pseudocercospora pini-densiflorae CBS 125139
TTAGAGGTAGGCTACGGTCGGAAAGAGTATTTAGATAATCTATAAGAGTACGCTCTTATTAGTAACTAAGTATTATCTAGTTTTCGGCTTTTTACTAGACTATTCTATAGACGCTATAGTACTACTTACTAAGTATTAACCGCGTAACTTTATAGTCTTATATATACGCTAAAATTGAGATCTAATCGTCTAGTTTTAAACGAGCTACTGCTTAATTAATTTGGTCTATTATATATTGAGATATATAGTTACAAAGTGTGTGGAAGAAACGCGAAAGTGCGCGTTACGAGGGGCCGTGCGTTACGCGGGTCAAACTTCTACCGAAAGTCAGCTGCTGAATCTCGCCTTCCCTCCTCTTCTTCTCTACACTTTCAACCCTCTTGCATGACCATGCGTGCGCAATGACGAGTAGAGGCTGGAAGAAGCACGTTGAACCGGGTGATCAATGTGCAGGACTTCCCGGTATATCTCCTACTTCTGACAGATTCCTGAGCAGCAGATTCTGGTTCGGAAGCGCCCCGAGCCACAGATAGTTCATTGACGCTTTCGACGCGCCAAGCGGGTCCTGCAACCAGACCTCGTACCGACAGGTAGGTGATTGCAGATCAGCTGTTGATTGTTCTTCATATTTTCCAGCCTCGGTCTGCACTTTACGAAAGTATGGACGAGAAAGGGAAGAAGAGCGTTACCACGAGATGAGCCCGAATGCTTCCAGCAGTGAGGGTCCGGTAAAGAAGAAACGACGTACAGTACAGAAAGTGGTACGCGCCGCCTGCCTGGAATGCAGAAGACGAAAACTCGCTGTGAGTGTGCTTTGACAGAACTTGTCGATATTGTACTGAGTGTTCGCGCAGTGCGATGCGAGACGACCACAATGTGGTCGTTGTATCCGCAGCAAAGCGGAGTGCAGATACGACACCGACAACTATGAAGAAACACATACTATGGCCCTGAAAAGGGAAGTCGAATCTCTTCGAGCCACTCTCGATCATATTGCCGGATCATTTGCAGCCTTGAAGGAGCTTCCTGAGGGCGCATCTGCCAAACTGCTACTTGACGTAGCAGCCTCTACGAATCCGATTGCAGAACTAATAGACATGGGTCGAAGGATTCAATCGCAACGAGATGTTCTCAACGTTCGGATATCTGAGCTGGAGGCCGCAAAAGCAGTATTTCCAAGTCCAAGATCTGGACTGGAATTTGAACTGAATATGCTCCATCCCCAAGCATACCCGGTGTTCTCGCCGATGCAGGTTGGTGTACCTCATGCTTATCAGACATGTAGACTGACGGTGCTAATGCTTCCTAGCGGCCACAGCACCTTTCAAGCTTGGCAAGCCTGTCAAGCATACCAGTGGCAGGGGCCTTGTCGCCGTATGGACATGCTGCCTCTGTTCACTGTGGCGACAGTCCACAGCAGCGTTTGAACATCAAATTCTGGACGAGCGTACCCGTCAGCAACGATCTTGCAGTGAAAGCCATCCACGTCTATCTTGTCACAGATCACGCACTACAGGCTCATTTCGATCCTGAGCTTTTTCTCGGCGACCTCCTGGCATGCCGCGAAGGCCGCTTCTGTTCTCGACTCTTGGTCAATGCACTCCTCTTCTATTGCTGCGTAAGGTGCATTATCCCTCAAACAGACGATATACTGACAATGCTATCAGATGAAACTTACAGCCTTCGAAAAGCATGCGGCGTCCCTAAGCGAAGCCTTCCGGATCGAGAGTGAGAAAATTTGGCAGGCTGACAAGACTGCATGCGCAACGTCATTGTCTGCTCTTTGCTTTCTGCTAGCTAGTTCCCTACACACCGGGCGCTTCATTCAAGGCGCAATGTATCTCCACGAAGCCGTGGCCATGGGCCATGCTCTTGAAGTCTGGAGCTCTGACAGTGACAAGAGCAACATTGAGTCGGTAGATGAATCTCTGGAAAGCCGAGCATTGGCCTTCGCAGCATGGGGCGCGTACGCCCACAACGTGTAAGTCCAAGACTTCTAGACTCACGACGGCGGATGCTAATGATACAGCTTTTGGGCATTTCGATGGTGGGACAGACTTCCGCCAAATCCTCCACGCTTTCCAGTGCCGAACATGTTGCAGATGCCTCTCACAGCGTCGGCGAATTTTGGCATCACGGAAGAGGAAGCTCACAAATCTCACCAAATCCTCATTGCGCTGTGCAATGTTCTCCCGGTCGTTCGTGACGCGGTCGTCACGTTTCATGGCAATATACGCTCAGGCACGCCATTCTCGATGTCGTTCGCCGAGTCCATATACAGACGGCTGCTTGAATGCAACGATAAAGACACCAAAGATCTGATCGATGATATGGATGCTCCTGGGTACATCACAATAATTAGGTAAGAAACCGACAACTTCATTTTATCGCGGTATTAATCATTTTCACTAGAATGTGGTACCATATGACTGTCATGGATCTCTTCCAGCCATTTGTGCAACGAAATCAGGTCCTCCAAGGATTCTCTGCCTCTGACAGCTCTCCGCTCGGGCTATACTTGGCATCTCTACGCCACCTGCAGCACCTCGTCCTTATTTTCCGCTACAATTCTCCACTGGCAATGGCGACTCCTCTCTGGCACGGCTGCATATTCTTTGTGGCCAAGGCCGTGACCGTCATCAATCGACAAAAAGAATCGAGAAACGTATTCCGCCTTTGCGTTGTGATGTATGCAGACCTTCTGGTATCATTTCCAGGACTCATGGACGTCTTCCGCGCAATGCTGCTGATGGGTCTACACGCTGGGTTCGTTACTTCAGAGGAATCAGCGGGTCTGGTCACACGAGTTCAAAAGCGTAGAGACTCTCAGCAGGCGATCAAAGCTGAGGATCTCGATGCACTTGCGGACTTGACGCTGGAGGATATGTATGAGGAAGCTGCACATCCACAAGTCAAGGCGCCTGATGCCGAAGTCTCATCACCTGGCGGGAGACGACCGGTCGTGGTGGAAGCTTTGTCTCTTGCAGTTCAAAGCGCTAATATTGGCGCGAGTGACCGAGCCACTGTGGAAGTCGACCCAAATACCTTTACTAGGCGGGATGAGGCGAATGAAGAATAATGTTACTGTCGATGATGAGCGAAGACACGCTAGACAACGAATATTAATGTATAATGAACGCTCATGATCATGCTCCAACCCAGCCCAATTTACGCAATGCCATGTCATCATCATCGTCGTCATCATCATCTTCTATTTTCTGGGCTTTGCTTGCCACCGGGTCCTCATGTTTGGTATCAATGATCTCGACCACTTCACCATCTGCATTTCCGCAGGGCGTAGCCGGATCTTCGAATTCGTGCCACTCATCCTCACTATCCGCCTCCGATGCAGTATCCGTAGAAGGCGTGAGAACACCAGAGCGCGAGCCACTTGTGCATGTGAACCAGTCTTTGAGATAGCTCTGACGATGGCACAGCTCGATATGTAGTTCCGGATCCTTGCTAAAGACTCTGAGGCCGATGCCGCAAACAGCATTCCAAGCAGCATCTTCAGGTTTTGAGATCATCTTAGTAGTGCTTTTCACAGGATCAAAAACATCTGATCCACTATCTGAGTCCGTGTCTGAAGATGCGCACGATTGTGGCGAATGATCAAATCTCCCCGAAGGATGGACGGTGCGGAGTTTGCTGAAAGCTTCGTCGTAGTTTCGAGCCATTTGTTGAAGTTTCTTGGGGCGATTCATTGATTGTCGGATTGTGTCTTCAACGCTCCAGATGTTTTCTGTGCCTCGTGTGAGAGCATTGATTCTTACGAGGACCTCGTATTCGCCTGCTCCTAGGTGCTTTTCGACCGTAACGCTTCGTCTTGCGCAGCTTTGGACTTCGTCGCCTGCGGATTCGCATGCGATGTATTCACCGTCCTCATCGCCTCGCTTCCGGATCAAGATTGTGAGGTGATAGACGTAGCGGCCTACGAGTCCGAGCCAATATCGATCTTCGAGCTGGGATAGTGCAAAGACGACTTCAGATGGCTTGGTCAGGTGGACAGTAAAGTAGACCGGATTGTATTGCTGCGCCCAGGCGACGTCCATTTTGACCCAGGATTGCTTTATGAACCAGTCTTGTTCATCGAGGAGTCTTGTCCGCTCGACGGAATCGAATGTGGTCATGGCGTCCTCGTAAGTCATGAAGAAAACGCCGTCTTGCTGTGGATTGCGTCGCAGAAACCACGTTGACAGAAGGCTCCATTCCTTTGAGCAAGGACCCCAGGCACCTAGTCGCAGAATAACGTCGTCAGCAAGGACTTGTGATCTTTAAGATCGAGCACTTACCTTCCCAAACGCCATCTCTGCAGCCCCATGGATTCCGAATCTCCAAGAGTCGTATCCACTTCAGCTGGTGAAAGTCGAAGTACCAGAATGCTCTATCGACCGAGAAAGCATGCATCAACGTGATACCTCTCATCTTAGATGAAGCACCTGTTGCTGGTGCATTGAGGCTGTATACATGATCTTTGCCGGCTCCGAGCATCTCTTGCCATAGACGGTCCTTTTCGAGCACGCTGGATGGCGGGAGCGGGCTGCTCACACCACCAGTCAGGTCTTCGACAGCTTCGCTTGGGCAGCCTCCGTGTACAGCATCATAGTCACCATGTATCTTAGAATACGCTTTCTCAAGTAGAGGCAGCCAAGTCTGGTTGGGATCCTGACACTTGCCGAAGAACAACGCATCCGATCCTCGTTGAAAACCAGACCTCCAGGCGTTATAGCGCCTTCCTGTGCGGTCATCTGGCGGGTGATCGCCGCTTCCTAGGAAGTCTGGAGATGTCAGGTAGAGATAGTCATCGATCACGGTGTAGATCCAACCTCCATCACGATAGAAGCAGAATCCATAGACGCCGCAGTCTTGGTCCCAGGCTACGAAGAGCTTGCGAAGTAATTGGTCACGACTGCTAAGCGTCGCGATAGCAGATAACCACCAGCAGTTTCCTAGATTATCGCTTTGTCGTATCTCGCCAGAATTGAAATGCAAGCAACTTGCTCGAGCTTTCATGATGGTCGAGACACGCAGCACACCTCCAAGACATGCATTGACGAACAGCCATTCGAACGTCAAGCGGATGTTGAGAAGATTAGATAATCGAGCGAGGACCAGCGTCGCAGTCGTTGTCCAGAGATATGCAGCAAGCAGGATCTCCCACCTTGAGCATAAACTCGACCATATCTTGCTAATGGCTGCGCTTATGCGGGGCGTCCATTGAGGCATCTGTACAATGGGGAGCTTTTCTCGAGCAGCACTGCATCGGACCATCAGCCGAGTACGATCCTCCAGTAGAGCCCCGAGCCTCATTAGGCAAGAGCGAACATAGGTAAGCCATCGAGGGCCTGGGCCAGGTGGATGAGCTAAGTAACTCTTCGGCGCCCTCGGCGTAAGTAAAGGCTTTTCGAATATTTCTGATATCCTGTGGACTGCACGAGGATGCTTCGTCGTATCAGTAGTAGTCACGCGGCCCTTTCGATATGGACCGTCATCTGGCCACTGTTCATGATGCCGTTTCTGCTCGAAAGGCAGACCAGGCGGTGGCGGCGGTGGCACAGGCCGAAGGTCAATCGGTTTGGACTGAGGTGTCGGAAGTCCGTGAAGGAAGTCGCTGTCCTTGCACAAGGTATACCTGAAATCGTCGTGTACATCGAAGTCTTCGTCCTGGAATTTCCGGTTGTGCCGCTTACATTCCCGTACAATCGCCTGTACTCTGCGAATACACGCTTCTCGCGCCGCCTCATAACTTCCATTCTTGTTATTCGAGACAGTCTTGCCTTCAAGTCGAGCTGGGTCTTGACCGGTTGAGCTTTTGCCCAGTCGTAGGATCCGTCTCACGTGCCCAGGCTTCCTAGTATTGAATCCTTGCCAAAAGTTGTCAACAGCGTCTTGAGGTTCTTCCACTTGTTTTGGAGGGTTGTACGATGGCATATTCACAGCGCCGTGTAATGGAGAAAAGGATGAAGTGTCAGAAGGACAAAAGAAAAGATACTCAGGCAATGCAGGCACAGAGGTACCTCCAGCCTCACCGGTCTGCGCAACTAGTGGTCTGGTGCCTGCAGAGCCGCACAACTATCGTTCTTTCACATGAGTACCAAGGTCTGAAGTGGGGTGAGGTTCTTTAGAAAGGCTCTCGACGGTCCAAATGACTAGACTGGATGAGAGTGTAGGATTGCTGCTCCGCCTTATGAATTCTTGCGGCCTCAATTCAAGGTGCGGCTATGCAAACGCCACCAGCAGACCGGGGATGCCTTCATTGGGTCATCGCTTGCCATTCGTGCGACTTTGGCGCATGATGCGATGAGCTGGCATTCCATGTGAGGTTCAAGTCGACGCAGTCGTCCTTTGCCATGTTAGAATATACTTGCGACCGTCATGTCGTGAGTGGCGGCCTCATAATGTTTATGACCCTTTAGGTCTGCGCAGTGACAGGACGTGTTCTGCAGATCGGTACAGGAAACCGTGCCATTCCGTGTGTTTTGGTCGGCAGGAGTGAGATGCCCGTGTATAAGAGAAGTGCTGAGGATGTCGTGGTATGGAAAGGAGAGAAGCAGTCATCGGCTGAGAAATGAGTCGGCCGGCGCGGAGCGGAATCGAGCACAAGCCAGCGGGCGGCTTGAGCAAAAGTATGTATACATCTGCTGAAAATACGAACATTGACGAAATTGAGCAATGGGTGAATGAAGTAAATATCGCATTGCGGAAGACGAACTGTCGCACTACAGCAGGTCGTGAAGCCTCAGACAGCGAAGCAGAGATGCAGTGGAACTTCAACACTCTTGCGAAGGCCATCTCAACGGGACCATGCTATCTTGTCTCATCTATCGTTGGCTGATAGACCCAAAAGACTTCCTTCAGTATGCTGCCTCTGCCGGACTACACTGGAGTGCACTTCACCCCAACAATCCATCACAATGTTCCTTCATCACTGAGCCCTGCTATTCAAGTCCTTCCCTCGACATTCGTGGTATGCATCACAGGTGCCAGTCGAGGCATAGGAGCAGCGACAGCTGTTGCATTTGCTCAAGCTGGCTGTTCAGGTCTGATACTTACCGCAAGACATATGGAAGGCTTGGAAGTCACCAGGAAGCTGTGTCTGAAAGCTGCAAGGTTGAAGACTCTTAAGGTGGAGATCCTGATCGCAGAGGCTGGAGTAGATGAAGAGCCGGCGAGGAGTATCGCCAATGTCGCAGAAAATGTATTCGGGAGGCTCGATGTGCTGAGTAAGTCTGATTCGTACAACTCTGATGTGAAGCTGACTCTGCTCAAGTCAACAATGCCGGAGTCCTTGGCACACATCCCAGCGCATTTGCAAAGCATACGCATGATATCGAGCTCAGCCAGATCCAAACCATGACGAACATCAACTACATCGGCCGATTCGTTGCAATCAAGCATCTTATGCCGCTAATGCTCACCAGTCCGAACGGAGCTAAGACGATCATCAACATCTCCAGTGTTGGAAGCCATATCGTGATGCCAGGCGCACCGACAGGCTTTTGCATCTCAGCACTCGCTGCAAACCGCCTGACTGAATATGTCGCCGAAGCTTATCTGGAGCTCGGTGTACTCACGTACTCTGTGCATCCAGGAGATGTGCCGACCACGCCTTCGCCTCCAGGGATCCCAGATTGGATGAAGAAAGGAGTGAAAGATGATGCTGGATTGTGTGGAGCTTTCTGTATTTGGCTCGTCAAGAAGAGGCGAGATTGGCTCAATGGAAGGTATCTGTCTGCAAATTGGGATGTGGATGAATTAGAAGCCAAGAAGAATGTGATCATAGCTGAGGATAAGCTGAAGATGCGGATGTTGGTCTGATCTTTCAAGCAGAGCAGTCTGCGTATCGTGTTTCGCCGATCATTCCTGGTGTGCAGCTATTTCCCTGCACTTTGCACTGCAGTGAGAGTAGTCAGCAGATACTTCCTTCGACGGAAAATAGTCTCAACGCGGTAGAATCAATGACGAGGCCCGGATCAGAACTCACCCTTCCTTTGTCGGTTGACTGTGAAAGACTATATTAGCTCACTGACACATAGTCATTTAAATGTCAACACTTACTGCTTGATGTCGGCACCGGTAGACTTCAGTGCCTTCAACACAGTCGCCAAATTGATTGACTGCTCCATTCTCCTTCGTAACACAGTTCTACGGGCGCTGTTAGTCGATGTTGTCCTTGGTGCTCATCGACTTGCCCAAAAGCCGTGCGTGAATGGTGCTCCTGCGAGCAAAGCCACTACGGCGAAGAACCTCATGTTGCTGCCCGGTTAGGGCCTTGATACGTCTGAGTAGAGTTTGAAACGGTTCTTGGGGTTGTCAATAAGACACGAGTAATGGCAAGCAATATTTAAGTCTTTCTGTCCCTGTGGTTCTGTAAGACCTAGACTCTATAGCACGGTGCATGTAGTCAACATTGGCATTATGCATCCGCGACATCCTCTTCTTAGCGTATGCAGGTCTCTTCTACAGAAGTGGCATTGAAGAAGCGAGCGCAGCTGAGCAGGGACAATCCGCGTACTGAGACACTTTCGCGGTCTGAATGTTAAGCCGTCGGGACGAGTTCGTGATGACAATCCTCAGTCGTGACTGGAGTGAGATCCAATGTCCCTCGTAGGCGTTATTCTCGAGTGAGACAACGAATTGAATGGTCTTCTTGGCACGTAATACGGCCTATCTTCGCAAGATCGTATTCCACAATCAGCATTCGTGGAACAGGAATACCGATGATTCGGGAATCGTCAAGCTGTGATCATTGGCCAAATAGCTTACTGCCGACCATTAATTACATGTACTGGCTTGAGTATTGTCTCGTCCGCATTGTTTACCCGTGCTCTTTCCGAAAGTCCCGTCCTCGCCACGAGAGTATTCTGATCATGTCAACTCTTCTGAATTATGTCGTGTCCATCATGGTATTGCAAGTAGCGTCCGTGGTCATGGCAGGCGGGTGCAGGATAAAGGACGCGTCCGGCGGTGATTGTTTTGTTGGCTACGGAGTCGGGGATCGCAAGCCTTCCGACGACCGTGCGTTGTGCTTTCGACAAGACGACGCGGTGTAGACTGCGCTTAATCAGTCTCAACGCAGATCAATGATTCTAGCAGCCCTTGCGATGGTATTTGAGCGATTCGGGGTGATAGGAAAGATGCGAAGCTCAAAGGATTCACTCAGCTCCACCACCGTCTACCCAGCTTACCAATCTCCACGCCCGTGACGACACCTTAAAAGCATACCGCTCGGCCAGGCAGTATGGAGGTCCCCAATGCCTTGAGCAAGAAGCATTGCAATATCAAAGAGAGGTATCATTATGACTACCATCAGTGAGCGAAGCCAAGATAGCTGGATCGGCGTCCGGGACCCGAAGAAGAGGAAGCAAATTCAAGATCGCCTAGCCCAACGAGCGCGTCGACGGCGACTTGCTGAGGCCAAACACAATGAAAGCACATCGGATACTGCAGAGCGTGCAGAAAAAGACTGGACCAAGGCGTATGAGGTTGCCCGACGAAAGGCGGAGAAGTCCAAAGCCAGCTCCGGCGACGAGTGTTGCACCATGCATCAAGACTCCATGTCTCTGCTGCCAATCCCACTAGACGTCTACTCAGCCTTATGGAAGAACGGAGAATTCATGAATCTCAGCTGTGGCACCCTGATACCGCAACTCAGCAAAGCTTTCGGCCCTGAAGTGCCTGAATCTCTTCGTCCTACCGATCTACAATTAACGACGTTGCATCCGCCTTGGATCGACCGGTTTCCATTCCCGCATATGAGGGAGAATTTCATACACTTGTTGGGTGTGATTGACCCCGAGTCTTTCTTACAGGACATATTCAACATGCCGTGCTTTACCATTGAGCCTGGAGGCGCGCCTTGGGATCCGAAGGCGTGGAAGATGGAAAAGAAGTTTAGGGACAAATGGGGATATCTGTGGAACCAGAATCTGTTCTCATAGCTGGTCGCTTTATTTGTCTCGTTTGAGTCGACTATCTGGTCGAGCTACCTGCGGTGGCTTACAGACATTGTTGCTTCGCAAAGGCTGCCACGCTCCGTACTTGTTTCTTGTTCACCTCAGGCAAGGCTTGTCTGAAGATCAAGGCGGCCCCGTGCACGACACCTAGGTTCTGATCACAGGACACGGGTACGCCAGCTTTCAGCAATTTCCGAAAATACTGTATGCCATCATCTCGCAGCCCGTCAAGCTCGTCAACACTGATAGCATGTGGCGGCAGTCCTTTCAAATCAGCTTCTGTCGCATGGTACGGCCAGGCGAGCGGATTCTCAAGCTCTCCCTCCTTTGGCGAGTAATACCACGCCATTCCAGCTTGCATCGGTGCGCTGAGAAAATATCCTTCATTCTCCTTTTGAGACGGCGTTTCTCGATACTTTCGTTCGTCGGACCATCCATAGCCGCCGGAGATATACGGAATGTACCCATACACGCCAGCTATTTCATTCACCCATCCCTCACGATTGGCTCTCAAAGCTGTTGCAAAGCTGAGATTGGCGCCGCCAGATTCACCCTGGACGATGAATTTATCGATTCCGAAATCTGCACGATGGGCGGCAACGTATTTCACTGCAGCAACGCAATCGTTCAAGCCTGTTGGGAAAGGGTTGTACTTCTCCGGCGTGTACGCGTTCCTGAAGTCCACCATGATTGTGACGGTTCCTTGAAGAGCGAGAGATTTGATCCAGCGATTATGAACCGGGGAGTCTGTATCATTGATAACCATACCTCCACCTGGTAATCGCTTTATCAGTCTCGATGACTATCATGCCTGGGCTTTCGTCACTTACCATGGATATAAACAATGCCAGGCAGCGTCCCAGTAGCAGCCTTCGGCGTCACCACTGTAAGCTTGATCTTATGCCCATCTTGACCATCGATTGTCACACTACTTGACTCAATCGCGGCTTCATTCTTGTCTTCTGGGAGGTCCATGGGAATGGTGTTATAAAGACCACCGATCATAACAGAAACTTCCGCCATACCAGTATGAATCGAATCAAAGTCGGATCCAGGAAAGCCATTATCTTGATTCGCATCGAGCTGCATTGCTTGCATTACAGCAGCCAAAGCAGGCTGTGTTCTCGGATCTGTGGCAACATTGAGAGAAGGATCCCCTAGTCGACCGGGTGCTTGTACTGCCATTGCGAATGTTTGCTTGGTTGACGGAGGCTGAATGTTCAATGTTTCGATCGTCTAAAAGATTATTTGACTGGGAACGCTCACTGTAGAGGTCTTTATATGTCGACCTGGTGCGCACGGGATGCTTTCAAAGCTTTAGCCCACGCTTGGCTCCGGGTCTTAGAGACCTGACCTTCGCGACTTTACCGAAGCATCTCTCGACGAGCAGCCAGTCACATAGCTGTCTTGATTAGAGGCTTATCCTAAAGGCTCATGATACCCGCGATGTATTGGTGTCGATGCGACTGAGAAGCGGGGCTGGTCGGCAATCCTTCGGACACTTCCACCATCGTCAGAAAATAGGGCTGTCAGAACAGGTCACCTTCTGACACTGCGGAAGGGCTTCTGACTAAAAGGTGTCACCACTTCCACGTCTGATCCAGAACGATCATATTGTTGAGTCGAACCTCTGGTCGTTGTTTCTTGACTTCTGCTTGGCAGCAAGGACCCATGAGCTGCGGCTGCAAGGTCTTGGTCCCGATCCACCTACGCAAATGGTCGGGAAGTCGCCCTCGACGAGGTCTGAATATATCCTGCTCATACGCCTACCTGCTCAGCAGTGATGTTCGGCCCTTGCCGATGCCATCGAAGGAATGTCCTCAACCATGTCTTCAGCAAAGAAGACAGAATCGCCGATGGCACACCACAGGATGTGATGCATTGCTCTATTGCTTGAGATCATGTTCGTACTCGCGTCACAAATCCCAGAACCACTGTACTGGAATGGCTCGAGGCCTCACTCTGGATGACAGCCTGAGATTTGCGCAGCTCCACCTGGTCCACCTTGAGAATGGGCATTGAGCACGACGCAGCCCTTTCATGTAAGGGCAGCCTCTGTGGGTTGCCTTCTATCCCGGCTCGTTGACGACTTGTCTCAACGGCCTGCGCCGAAGCACGCCTTTTCCATCATCAGTACAAGGTTATTCATCTCTCAATTTGGCAGGAGAGGGCTCAAAACTCAAAATGGTAATTGCCAGGTCGAAGTCAGCCTTTTATTGGTGTCCATGCTATGTATAGCATCGACTGGCAAGGATCATTGAGATGCCACTTTCGACTTCAGAACAACAACGTTGCAGTCTGAATTATAATCATCGACATGCGGCCGCATTTTGTCCAATCTCCACCACGTTCCGGGGCTAATAGGAGGTGACGTACGGTATTCTCGACAAAGGACTGACTGTTTCCATATCCTAATCCTTGTTAGCACATCGGATTGCGTTGTGCAGCGAACCGATCTGGATTGGAAACATCCTTTCTTGGCACAACCAAGGATCTTCCCGTCCTAATCAGATGGCATCGTCTTCGTGGACTAGATTTTGCCACTCTGATCAGCTACTTCAGCGGTGTGTCGTGCATCGTAACGTCGTAAGACGTGTCTGTCGATCATTCGAGGCAATGTCCATCTCAATATACAGCTCAGCGGTCTGTATGCCAAGCAACGACACCACATTCTTCCACGTTGGTAAACAAGCAAGATCCTGGTCGATCCGGATGTTGACCAGGCACTTGTATTGGACCTCGCATGTTCTTGCTGCACAAACATCAAGTGCCGCTGCGATGCTACACGAGTTTGCCTACGCTCGGACGCATGTCCTCCCGGGGACTGCTGTCTTTAAGCTGGTCTACCGACTCCATAATACTAAGAAATTCTTCATCCTCTCCCATCTGGCTCTGCATTGCGGTGACAGGTCATGACGAAAAAGTTAGCACTACCAGCAGCAATTCGAAAGTCGAAGGACAGCAATGGCTTCTGGTTTGGGAGGCAGTGCGTTCTTCTCGCTGCTCTCTTAATTGCAATCTGCACAGTCTACGTGCTCACACCTGGTCTTAATTTCGAACAGCCCTCATACAGCCGCCGAAGGCGCGATGTGGGTCACAAGCGAGCGGCCGCCTTCTTGGGCACAGGCGATCCAAAACCTCCCCAGCCTCCAATTGTCTGGGGCAAGGATACCGTGGAGTCACTACAGAAGACGCTAGACAAACTGCTAGCCGACGAAAAAGCCATAGTCGAGACCATAATCAAGAAATCCAAGACTCCTCAGGATGCGACATTCGACAACACTCTCAAGGTTTATGCTGAGCACGAACACAACGCTCGTCTGCAGCGGCCCGGAATCAACCAGTATGATTCCATCTCCCCCAATAAGGGGTTGCAGAACTTTTCCAGTCAGGCTGGCACTCCTTTGGATGAGAGTGAGGACAACACGCTCCAGAACAGGGACCTTTTCGCCCGAGTCGACTTCGTTTATCAGCAGCAGAGGAAGAAGCCAGATCCAAAATTGAGCGCTGAGGACTGCCTCTTCCTTGACAGGTTCTGGCGCAGCTTTGCAGATAATGGTCTTGGCTTATCGGATGAAGAGCTTAAGCGGTTCAAGGAGATCTCTAAAAGGTAAAGGCTTGAATTTCGCATGAAGTCTCGGACACAGACGCTGACTTCTCACTCCAGTATTAGCGACCTTGAGTCTGAGTTTGGAGCCACCGTGAGCGCAATCAACACTACGCTGTACTTCACCAAAGATGAGCTAGAAGGTGTTCCTCAAGACACACTAGATGGCCTCGAAAAGGGCACAGGCGAGAATGAAGGTAAACTGGGGCTCAGCTTTGCAGGTCCCGATTTTGGACCGGTCTCCTCGCACGCGAAGAACAAGACCGTGCGACGTCTTCTCACATACACTGATGCTCAATCGGCGCCGTCCAACGTTGATGTCATAGAGAAGCTGATTACATTGCGCGATGAGCAGGCTCGCCTCCTAAACTACAGCAGCTTCGCTGAGCAGTCAGTGCGTGATGAGATGGCCAAGACTCCCGATGCAGTTGAGAAACTGTTGGAGGGCGTCAAAAAGCCAATGCTCGAGAAGCTGCCGAAGGAATTACAGCATCTGAAGGACCGGAAGAAGAACGAAACAGGCAAGTCCGAGCATCTGTACCTTTGGGATGACGGCTACTATTCTCCACAGATATACGAGAAGGAGTACGACCTGGATGCCGACTATCTCAAAGAGTGGTTTCCGGCAGATTACATGTTTGAGCAGCTTCTCAAAATGTATGAGGAAATTTATGCGCTCAAATTTACCGCCATTACTGGGAAAGATCTTGATGATATGTCTCCGACGAAGAATGGGTCAGATCTCTTCTGGGCACCCGATGTAACACTTTATTCTGTGTGGGACGACGCGGACGACACCAAGGGTGATTTCGTCGGCTACTTCTATGTCGATCTGTATTATCGCGAGGGAAAAGCTCCTGGGGCGTTCATGATGCCTATCATTCCCGGGTGGGAAAAGGCAGATGGCTCGCGAAATTACCCGTCTGTGGACTTGTTTGCAATTTCAAGAAGAGCAATTCGAAGACGGCGAAACCACAGCTCATCAAGCGCGGAGAGATTGAGACTATTCTCCATGAAGCAGGTCACTGCATGCACGGATTGACATCGAAGGTGAAGTATGCCCGCTTCCACGGTGTTAACACTCCGCGTGACTGGGTAAAGTGTAATCTATCGCCTAGCCTGTGAACCATTGCTGACCATTATACCCATTGCTTTCAGGTGGAGATGCCTTCTCAACTTATGGAAAACTGGTCGTATATCCCGGCTGTTCTCAAGCGATTCAGCAAACATTGGTCATATCTATCGCCAGAAGCTCTGAAAGAATGGCAGAAAGAGCGAAAGGATGCCAAAAAGGACACCAAACAACCAGAAGAGAAATACCCGGATGATGTGATCAAGCGTCTACTGGAATCGAAGAATGCATTTGCGGCTGAGTTCGAACTTGGTCAGACCTGGCTGTCCGCATATGATTACGATCTCCACGATCCCAGGTCGAAGGAAGACCTCAAAAAGATCGATCCGACCGAGGAATGGAACAAAGGCTGGAAAGAATACAATGGCCTTGATGGTCCTGAAGTCTTGGATCCGAAGGTCCCTGGCAATAAAGAAATTGGAGCTGGAAAGGGCTGGAAGTGGGGCCATGGCCAGACGACCTTCACGCATATCATGAGCGGTGGATATGAAGCGAAGTACTACTCATACACATGGACCAGGATCAATGCGAAGGATGTCTTCTACACTGCATTCGAGAAAGATCCTTTCAGCAGGGAGATGGGGACCAAATGGAGAAAAGCTGCTCTGGAACCTGGTGCAACGAAGGACTATGACAAGATTCTCGAAGACTTTCTGGGTCGCAAGCCAAATAACAAGGCTTTCTTGAAGGATCTCGGAGTCGATGTATGATCGATCTAGGGCAGCTTCAGAGATCACCATTTGCTGTTCAACCAGTCCGATTTGGCTTTCTTGCTCTTCCGGGTATTCAAACGAGTGCTTGCTCTTAGAACCATCGTGGATACTATGCTCGACTTCGACCATGCTCGCTTGCACCATAGCGCAAGATCACCCAGTGGTCCCTCGTACTCATCATATTCTGTGCGTGTGCAGCATTTCTTCCGCATGCTCAGTATGCTATAATCAGACATTGCGCTTGATAATGCTCTGAGATTCTGATTCCGCTTCCGAGCCCGCATTTCATAAAGAGACTTCTTATTAATGCCCATGATTAGGTTCGGAGCTTCACTGAGTTGACGTTTGATGAAGTTGTCTTGACGCACAGGGCACCATGGCATGAAGTAGAAAGTATCGGCGCTGCACAGAGATTCCGCCTCGGGCTTGTGCAAGATCTTCATGCCCAACTCTGCCAGCACAGCTTCATCTAATGCACGGAAGTCGGGATCCTGAGCATACAACTCCACGTTTGGCCCAAGAAAGCCTCGTTGACGGCCATACTCTACCAGGTCCAGAAACACCGCCAATTGCGCCAGTCTCCGATGCCGTGCTCGATGCGACCCATTCTCCAGATTCAAATCACCAAGTCCCATGAGAATTGCCTTTGTTGTGCCGGTTGTGCTTGGCAAACTTCTCCTTCGATGCAGATTCGCATAGAGGTTTTTCCGACAAGTTGAGCTCATCCAGACATTCCTCTCGTGGGCGTACGCTTCTAGTATGGCCTTCCTGTAATCCTCAAAATATGCATCTCCTGGCTTTAGGATTGACAAGTAGTGCAGCTCTCGTTCGAAGGATTCGCAGTCGTGCTGCTCTTTGCCGTCCAGCCACCAGTACTCCCAACCATGGACCATGGAGCAAATGTGCACACGGCCGACTTCGGAATTATTCATGGAATCCATACTGCCTGCGTGGTGCTCCACAGCAGTTGATGGCGAAATACTGACTTCATTCATCGCGACCCTCCATGGTCGACGGGGCTGCGAGTGAACAGGCCCAATTCCGGATACGGAACAAAGAATGAGAGAACCGAGTTTGAATGAAGCTCCCATACATCTACAGGACAGGAGCTAGTCAATGCGAAAGATCTCAAGTCAAGAACCACTGAAATGGACTTGTCTAAATCCGAGTGCATGGCGTAGTTGACGACATGGAAGTCAGTGGTCGCAAGTGCGATATGAGACTACACAACTTCGTGACGATAATCCAAATCTGCGTAGGTGACAGGCAGGAAATTCTCTCTGCGTCGATCGACTCCAGAATCCGTGATCTCAAGCGGACCTCACTGCGAGTCAACTCGACGACGTTCTTGCTTCAGGATGCAACACTTTTCCAGCGGAGAGCAAGGTCACGCAGCTAGGACGGACGGATAATCTCTCCGCCTACATTCGCTCCACAGTCGGTGAGATTGGGTAGCCTTCACCCGGAGGCAGCTCGCGACTATCTTTGGTCCAAGGTGCAACGCGTTTCTAGCGAGAGGCCGAGTCAGCAGCATTGCTTCGAGTTGAACACTGAAAAGGAAAGACATGACACTGCAGAGATTGGAAATGAGCAAATTGCCCAGACATGGTATTCCGATTGTACCTGGTATCCTCCGACAAACCGGGCACTAAGCGCAAACATACAGCAGCCAGGCTTCAAGCGCTCAAAGCAGCTCCACCATTCGGCGCTCGTATGTCTACAAAGCTGCCACAAGTTACCTTCGTGACCTGGGCGACAACCATCTCCCTTCTCCGGCCTCAAGCTATCTGCGGCGCTGAAGTGCCCGCGCGGCCTTCCTCTTAAGCTTCTCTCTCGCTCCGCTCGCTCCCCCGCGGCAGCCTCTTCTTCTGTTTTCGAGGGTGGCTGGTTGAGCGTCGGGAGCAGGAGCAGCCCCAGGTGGCGCAGGACGCTGCCGCTGGGCCATTTGTGTCTGGCCTGATTGAATCTGCAGTCCACCAGCAGCAACAGGAACCTCCGGCGTCGGCTGAAAATGCGGCCTCGAGCTCGCTGCAGTCTCACGGAGCGACGCAGCGCCGAAGTCCTGCTGCATTTCCTGCGGGTCGGACTCACGCCGCTGCTGCTGCTGAGTAGCGGACGGCCGGCCTGGAACAACTGCTTCAGCGCGCAAATCTGTTGGATGCTGCGCTGATGGCTGTAATGACCCTGGTGCTTCCGCTTGGCCAGGCTGTTGGGCGGTCGGTCCCTGTCGTCGCTGAGGCGCTGGTCCAGTGTTCAGCAAGCCTTGAAAGGTGGCGCGAAGGTTGTGACGCTGCCTGTCGCTGATCATGGGCTGTGGCTCTCTCAGAGGTCGCGCATCTCGATGTCGCTCTATCGTGCGGCAACCAATTGAGAGCAGAGTCTCCTCCGGCGCTTGTCGACGTCGCTCGTGGTGGATGTTCTCCGCCTCCGGCCTAGCAGCTACTTGCTGGGAACGTTGGACTCGATGTTGAGGAGGCGTTCGAGTGTCCTCGTTCCCAGCGACTGAGCGCTCTGACGTGCCGCTTCTGCCGTGTTCGACACCTCGCTGATAAGCGAGTGCAAGGTCTCGCTCCCTCTGAGCGCTAAACTCGCTTCTCATGAGGTCAATCTGGCGTGCGGCCATGTCGATACCACCTCGCACGTAGGCATCCTGCACCTCGCTATGAAACGCTGCCTCGAGGCGCTCAGTGGTGCTGCCCTGGTGCTGCTCGCTGCGGCCATTGGCATCAGATGCCGTCGATGGCGCTAAAGCTGCCGGGGATGAAATGTCTTGAGTGGTGGCGCAAGGAGGCGCCATCTCTAATGGTGGAGGTTCTGCCATTTCAAAAGGTCTCTCGTGTGTGGTTGAGTGTTTGGAGATGAGCAGAAATTTGACAGCACACCAGAAATTTGGGAATTGTGTCGGAAATCGGGAAGAACCGACCTCACATGCAACGGCTGCTGAGTTAATGTCTTTGGGGCAGGAGCACATCTCTGATGTGGGCTAGCAGACAATGAGAACCACTCTTCACACCCGCCCGGTACCTCTGGAACCTGATGATGTGCATCAGTGGGAAATGCATGTATGATATGTGAGCGGGTACGTCTTCGTTACTTCGTTCGCAGAGCACTCCTCGTGCTTCTACAGAATATACCTAAAATCCCGTTGCTCGAAATCAGTCTTGTCCTGGAACGCCATCTCAGCGCTCGGCTCAGCTGGCGCTGACTCCTTATCTCGCCTTTTGTTCTCGAAGATATTGACCAGACGAATCATCAACAATACCACGGCCGCTGCGCCATACATGATCGCGACCATGAGCTTCCCGTGCAAGTACTCTGGAGCATCTCCACTCCGGAAAGTCTGAGGTCCTATCCAGTTACCTGCACCATAAGCCATGATCTGCAGCGCATTTACTGTCGCCTTCTTGGTATAGCCAACAGTATTATTCGATATCATCGTCATGACGAGACCCCAGGAGGCGCCAGCGCATGATATGAAGTAGTAGCCGATCAAGAGAGCTGCGGGAGCTGATTGTGGAATCGTAATCATCATGATACCGCCTATCATCGGTATGAAAATTGCACAGATTGCAGGCAAAGACCGATCAACGAGTCTGTCGGAGATGTAGCCGAAGAAGAGCTTGCATACAACGTCCACAAAGCCGCCGGGCATTTGGAGAAGAAGCGCCAGACGGTCGCCGAACCCGAATGATTTTATGATCAAAGAGCCAAAGGTTGTGATCCCGCCGTTTGGTATGTTCATGAGCAGGGAGAAGAGCACGTATCTGGAGCAAAGCAAGCGAAGGTTAGCAGATTTTTCCGCGCCTGACTGGGCTCCGAATGTAACGTTCACGACAGGACAAGTGTGCACGATCATGTGCACGAGCGTTCATTTCGACGGGTCATATGTTGCACTTACAAGTATGTTCTCGGGTCGCGGAATGCTTCGCGAAAGTGTGCCCAGTTCCATTCGCGATTGCCAATGCCTTGAAAGTTGACTCGGATACGCTCGACTGCGATTTGCTTTTGACGAGAATTGAGGAAGCGGGCGTTATTTTGGTTGTCTGGCATGTAAAATAGCAAAAGTACGCCAGTGATCACTGTGAGCAACCCTAAGATCAAGAACATGATTCGCCAGGTCTGAATCACGGTGTCCTGTGCACCAGACAGTCCATAAGCAAATGGTGCCATGATCATGGTTGCAATGCCATTGCAGCAGAGCCATGCATTCACTCGCTTGGCTTGTTCTCCTCGTTGGTACCACACAGAAACCAGAAGCACGAAAGCGGGCGTAACCGTCGCCTCGAAAGCCCCAAGGAAGAAGCGCAAGCTGAGCAGGCTTGCATAGTTGGTGGCTGCGGCGTGACATGTAAGGACTGCGCCCCAGAGAACGATCTGAGACGATGTGTATTTGCCCTGCAGTCACGATAGGCATGTCCCGTCAGCGGGTTTGTCTCAGAGATGCTATGATAGACCCATGGACACTCACAAGCGGTAAGCGACGAAGTAGATAAGTTGTTGGAAATCTGCGATGAGTGGTCAGCTTCTGAACTAGGTGACGACGTGATGAACATGGACATACTCCCAGAAGATATACCCAGCATAAAAGATGGCCCCAACCCAGCTGAACTGTTGAGAATTAGGATTTAGGTGGGTGTCCGTACGGAGTCCCATCACAGAAGCATAATTCAATGACACTTTGTCGGCAAATTGGATGCAATAAACCCACATAAGCATGGGAAGCAGATGTCGGTCGATGCAACGAAGAACGCGCCGGCCTTCCTCTTCACTGTACTGCACATGTTCCTGACCGACGACTGACCACGCGGGATCGATGCTTTTGGACAACTCGTGTACTTCGCCAGCCTTCACCGAGATCTTGGTGTTCGTTCTATCGATGGTAACTTCTTTTGCCTCAGCCATAGTACAGAAGAGTGTCGCTGGGAGAGATACAGCCTTCAAAATGACGGTTGAATCCCGAAGCGTAAACAGAATGATGCTGCAACGAACTAAGTCGAAGTTCGGCCTTCATTCATGTAGAGTTGTGGCCAGTAGTAGAGAGTATCGTCCACCAACTCAGGTACCGCTTTTGTGGTGGAGTTGGTGGAGTGTTGGTCAGCCGCCCATCAAGCGCCGATAAGGCCTTCGGCAAGTCAGCTAACTCTCGGAGCCGAGCTGGACAGCTGCGGTAGGTAAGTGATCTAGCAAATACTGCAGGTATGAGAGTGTACCAAGTTTCGGACGCCCTATTCATCGATAGGTCCCTGGTAGTTTAAAATGGCTTTCTTTTCAAAGCCGAGCTTCAAATGTGCGTTGCTGCAGTGGTGGGTGAATGAAAGAGGAAAGGTCCTCGATTTAAACGGGAGACACTTTCAATCATTGCGAAGACCATGGTAGTCACTTCCCTTGCCGACTCTCTTTGCTCCAGAATGGTAGCCCAGCTTGTGTTCTGAGCGTCCCGTACATGGAACTGCTGTCTAAATGATCTCCGGCATAGACTCGCGCAGATGTCATGTTCGCCAACGCAGTTTCAATGGTCGGAAGTCGCATCTCGAGGCTGCTGGCAATAGATAGAGCATGCTTCGCATCCTTGATCGCCAAAGGCACAGCGAAACCAGGCCTGATGTTCAGGTCAGGCGCATATGCGCCAGTAGTCAACCTATTTCGCTAATTGAGCTGGTCGTACTGTACCAAGTGAGTCGAAGCTTACCTCTTTGAATATCCTTCCAGGACAGGACCGTACATGTCAGCAATAAACTTCTCAGCGACGGGCGTCGAAAGGCCGTTGCGTTCTGCGAAGACCTGAAATTCGGAGATGAGCTCCTGGAGACCAAGAACCATCACGTTACTGCTCACACAGCTTAGCTCAGGCAGCTCGACCGAAAATTCTTCTTCACTTACCCAGAGATCTTCATGAGACTTGACTTCGAGACATCCTCGCCACAGTCGACGATGCTCTTTCCCATCACGTCTAAAATATACGGTCGTAAGAGTTGTATTGTGGGTCTTGGTCCAGCCATGGCAAATATCAATTTCCCGTTCTTGGCCTGGAGGCTGGCGCCGAAAACAGGTGATGCAACGAATCGAGCCTCCTTTGCATCCAAAATCGCTTTGACAGATCTGGAAGTGGCCGGATGCACTGTTGAGGTATCAATGAATACCTTGCCGTCCAGATGCTCTAGACGCGCAGCACGCTCTGCGAGCTCCAGAACCGCCGCATCGTCTGAAACCATAATGAAGATCACATCACATGCTTCAACGAGGTTTTCGAGACTTGCGTAAAGCTTAGCACCAAGCTCGTCTAGAGGTTTGCCTCGAGCGATTGTCCGGTTTGAGTATCCGAGGGTATTGCCACTGCTACGCAGATAGCCCTGCAATCTTGCGGCCATGTTCAATCCCATGGATCCTAAGCCATACTATGTCAAGATTAGTCTAATGTGTCGCCTCGATGATTCATGACGGAGACGTACCCAGCCGATCTTTGTCTTGTCCATGATGTAAAGCTGGCGAGCAGGTGTTGTGATAGATCACAAATGTTGGTGAAATATCGAGCACCAAGAGAGGCACGTGCTTTGCTGACTTGCTTGGAGCCCACGAATGGAGGTAACAAGACTGTTGACAAGGCTGCAAGTATAAGAAATCGCCTCGGTATGGCGTTCGTGGGTACGCGTTCTGCGAGTTGGAGGTTCACCATGTGCAGTGGCTCAACGATCCACCACGTCCACCAAGTTGCTGGAGCAGCTCAGCTTGGCGCTGAGTGGAAGCTCCCCGGCAGGAACGGGCGGCGCAATCCGGTGCTAGCGGCGATTCGTCACAGCATCATTCATCGATACAAGCAGGTCTTGGACCTCGGACAGGATACTGATGATGGTAGTGCCTACAGGCGATTTGACATCACCAAATATCTGCTCGAGCAGTGACATAAAAGCTGCCTCTAGCACCTCAGGCCCGTCCGAATTGCAGTCAGGTCTTCCGCGATCGTTCCGCAGACAGGATTTGACACTCTCAGTGATCAATGGCGTTATGAGTCTTGCTGGGTTCAATGAGCCCGAGGGTAGGTCCAGATCCACAATCGCTTTCCTCAAAGTTCTCCAGAGAATGAGCAGTAGACGGTAGCCAAGAGCTGTCATCCATGGTGGCTGCTGGCAAACAATATCCTGTGATGACTCGGTGAGCATCTCGAGAGAGCTAAGAAGATCTTGCCAGCAGACTAACGAGGAGTCCTCGCCGAATGGTCGGTGTCGAAGTGGCGCAGCTCTTCTGGTGGCTACTACGCTTCCGAGCATACAGTGTGTCGAGGTAGCAAGACCGGCAGCAAGGCTAGTATCGGCTATGCCTGCCACGAGTAGGTCGTCAGGCTCGGATAGTCCAAGCCGAACAGTCCAGGTCATCAATTGCATCAGTCGCTTCGTTTGAGCCGCACAGGTTGTACCTTGTACCACACTCTCCAGTATCGTATGCACAGCGGCGTTAAGTGATCGATTCTGCTCAGGAGCCAAGATGTGGAATGCAGATGGGTCAGGGAGCACCGGTGGCATCTGGTAATAGCAGTAGGTAAAATCACGGACTAGTGCTTCCAAAGCAGCAAGCAAGCACACTGTCCCGAAAGCGTTGGATGACATGCGTTCCAGCAAGCGACTACTGGCCGAGCCACTCATCAGAAATTGGAGGACCATAGCTGGGTGGAGCAAGTCCTGGTTGCGGATGTGGGTGGTCGTCGTTGAAGTGCAAACAATGTTCCCGATCTGAACCTCTTCCAGAACAATCGTTGCCCACTCATCCGCCGATGATGCGTTCCAGAGTAGATCAGTGTAAGGAATGTCCCAGATGACTTCTGTCGTCGACAATAAAGGTCGCAGATTGCAAGGTGTAGCAATCTGTAGATCGATGAACAACAATGCAAGGACGCAGAGCCTGAACGACTCCTGATGCACATATGCAGACCAGGTGTTTTTCAGAGATTCGGGGCAGTTCAAACTGCTGGTCCAAGAGTCGTGCTCCGGGAAAGTCAGGCCTTGTTTCAGAAGACACATTGTTCGCATTTGCTGCACCACATTAGCTGGTATCGGGGACAATCATGACTTGCAGGCTTACATCGACCAAAATATGGAGCATGTTCCTACTAGCAGACGATGAATCGGCGGCAAAATAGAACCCATATACGACATGTAGAAGCCAGGCTTGTAAATAACATGGCCCCCTAATTCGTTCTGGATCGTTCCTCATCTGTCATCAATGACTGTCAGCGTCAAGGCCTGCAGCCTGGTCATGCGACGTACCATCGAGAGGAGCTGATCAACACCACGTCTCCAGCTAGTATCGCCAGACCAGTCTTCATCGCCTTTATCAGACAGGTAGTCTCTTCCAATCGCGACAACAATAGAACACAACACATCGGGAGCGGCGGAAAGACGGAAAGTTGCTCTGTGAATGATTGGTAAGAAGGGATGAAAATGCTGAAAGTAGCACGCAGCACATGAGGAAGCTATTGCTGATGTAAAGGCGTGAGCTGACGGCAACTCGAATCGTTCATCACCTGGTGACAGCAGGCCATGCATCGGCGTAACAGATTGTGTATCGATCATTGGCAGAGCATACTGGTTGAACGTGCCACCTGATTGTCGGATGCCGGTACCGCCATTGCCCACGCCCAGAACATCGTCAGCCAGCTCCGAGTCTCCCGCAGTACCAGTGGCATTGGTTTGTTCCGTTCCCGGACTATCACGAAGTGTTGCGCCATGGTCATTGTCTGCGAGATCTGTCACTGCAGTACGTGGTCGTCGACGATGAAGTCCACGAGCACATCTTTCTGCGTGCCGTTTCCGCACGTCGCTTCGAGCGAAGTTTCGACCGCATCTATCGCAGACAAAAGTAGAAGTCGCGGTATGACCTGCGACACATGAGTGTCTTTTCGATACTCATGATCTCCTCTGATTACTGCTGCGTAAGTGCCGCTCGAGATTCTCCTAAGGCGGCAGTCAGCGTGGAACTTTAGTAGTGCCCAAGACGCCCGTACACTACGCGTAAACTGCTTTTCACACTCAGAACATGGGAACATTGCTTTGGCCGATGAGAGACTAGTGGAGGGATAAGAGAAGCAAAGTGAAGGGGAGCAGAGCAGAGGGCGCCGACGTGAGAGTTTAGAGTTCGAGCGACATCACCGGAATGATCGGACCGAGGTGAATGACTTTTGTCAAAGTGCCATATCTCTTCTACTCGCTAATCTACGGGAATGATTTCTTTTGTTACTGCCACCGTACTCTTGGACGGCGATGGCTCAGTTGAAGCCGCAAGAAAGTCTGCGATGTCTGCATCACTGAAGGCCGGCTGTATGTCTTCTCCCGACTCCAACAACCCGAGATACCAGCTCAGGTCTCGTCCGTCGAACTCACGCGCAGCAAAGCCATTTCCGAGATACGCGAATCTATTATACCCATCCACATACCTGATATCGTAGTCCTCCCATCTGACATCTTTCATGGTCTCAAAGAAATGGATTCGGCTGCCCGGCCACATCATGGGCTCACCATCTACGGTCCCTCCTTTGAACCAAGACCGACAAGGCGAAGTCCATGCCGTACGGGGTAGAAAAGCGCGGCGATGCTCAGCAAAATCGGCCACAGCATCTGCTTTGGGTGAGAAGGACGATATTCGTTCCTCCGATGCCTTTCGGAGCATCTTCAGTAAGTGCTTGGAGAGGGTCTCGGTGATGGGAAGAAAAGAGCCGTGGCCATAGGGTCCATACGGGCCATTGAAGACTGGAATATCAGCATGAGAAAAGAGAGGCACGGAAGTGCTGATGCGACAGAGCACTTACTGAAGTAGTTCGGAAAGTCTGGCACGGTGATGGAGAGATAGGTACTCGGCTTTTCCGCCCATTCTTCGCTCAAGCTCTTGCCATGCCGACCAATTGTGGGATAATTTGGCCGCCAACTGACATCGAAACCTGTTGCACACACGATTACATCGACCTCGTGTAGTGTGCCATCAGTAGTTTTGATACCTGTGGCCGTTATCTCAGAGATGGAGCCGCTGACGACCTCGACATTGTCCTCGCACAAAGCTTCCAGGTAACCATTTCCTGGTGTTGGCCGACGGCATCCAACCGCATAGTCCTTCGGCACTAACACGTCTGCTATTTCTGGTTTACGGGCCAACTTGCGCCGCATCTCTGATTCAGCAAATTTGCGGGCCGTGGCTTGCTCTTCGGAGCCATTGAGGATGAACCGGAAGCGCACGTTAAGCTCGGATTCGATGTTCTTGCGATATTTCAAGTACTTCACTGGGTCGTGCCGGAGGATATCCTGCTGTCGCTCCGTGTCTAACAACCTTTTAGCTTTTGTCGCTTGCTCTGTCGTTCAGCGAGGTTACTCACACCTGAAATTCGCTCCATTCTCTCCGGCAAAGCGCTGTCCAAATCCTGCGGTCACCCACGAGGTGCTTCGAATGAAACATTTCAAAGAGTTCACGACTAAAAGTCTCAGTCAGCGAATTCTGTTGACAGCCTGACAGAGCTCCTCTCACTTGGCTGGACATTCGGTACAATCTGAACGGCGGACGATCCACCGCCTATGACCGCCACTCGCTTCCCTCGCAAGTCTGCTGTCGAATCCCAATTTGCGCTATGCAACATGAGTCCGTCGAACTTTTCACGTCCGGGGATCGTAGGCCATTTCCATTTGCTACGGGTTGAAAAAGAGTGTCAGATACATCCTTGGGACGCGTGGTCGACACTTACTTCAGGACGCCGCTAGCATTGACAAGAAAGTTGCAGCGATCTTCAAATTTATCTCCAGAGCTGACATCTTCGAGCTGAACGGTCCACTCCTGCTCTCGATCGTTCCAGAACGCGCCAGTGACCTTGCAATTCAGTCTGATATACTTCAAAAGGTCATGCTCGTGCGCAACACGTTTGAAGTACGCCAGAATCTCTGGTGCTGTCGAGTAGCTGCATAGGGTATTAGTGGCCACACACAGTTGTGATCAAAGCAATGCGGGAAGATGCTGACTATGAGGACCATACTGCAGGTGCCCAAGAATACTGATAGTTGACTGATGGTATGTCACAGGCACAACCTGGATACTTGTTCTCGAACCAGGTTCCTCCAATGTCCGGATTCTTGTCATAGCAAATGAGCTCAATGTCCAAATCAGAAATGTCGACGTCGTGAGCGAAATTCAAGGCACTCGCGCCGGCGCCAATAGCGATGACCTTGAGCGGTCGATTGATTCTGCTAGGCTGTTCGACAACATTGTAAGTTGTTGAAGGCATCCTGGGCTCGAGTATTTTGAGGATGCACTAACGGACTTGACGAGTTCCTACAGTCCAGCAGTATCAAGGGGCTGACTTATATGCTGGCTTTGTGGGCGTCTCATTGCATAATGCTGTGAGCTGTAACTCTGCAGCGCTTCGGACTGGACCCATTTCAACTTTGGTGGAGCACCACCAAAATCACAACCGCGGGCAAGCAGCATCGGCCAGCAGTGCCGGCACACCATCATGACCTTGGCCGGCAAAATGAGTGGGATGCTTGCCACCACTTGAATGTTATCAAGAAGGACATATCGCCCGGCAAGAGGACGGATGAAGGTAAGACGGCGCAAGTTTCGCATGCTGGAGTTCGATACTCTTATCACCATCATCGTCGCCGATCTCTTTTCGAAGATCTTGCTCATACATTTTTGAATACTGATATTTCGGCCAGGCGCCTCTGCCTTCGATAGTAAAGCATTGCCTGTGAAGCGCATCTGGAGTCGACGATCATCATGCCTGCTCTACTAAAAGATCCAGGCCTGAGAATATCGATAGGTCTGCATCGCTCAAAAGTTCGCTATAGCCTACACAGCTGACCATGACACTTGCCAGATCGAGGTGGCACTTTCACCGATTGTGTAGCCAAATGTCCTGATGGTCAAGACATCATTGTAAAGATTCTCTCGGTGGATTCGTTGAATTACGATGATGCACCTACTGAAGCCATTCGGAAAGCCCTCGAGATCTACACCGGAAAAACAATATCTAGGCGAACACCACTAGATCTGAGCTGTGTCGGCAAGTGTGACAACATCGGCTCTAGGGATCAGAATTGACATCAAACTAGAGTCGATTCGTATGGGAACTACCGTCGCCACTAATGCCCTGCTGGAACGACGTGAGTATGCTCTTGTGTATACGGCATGACTCCGAGCAGACTGGCGAGACTGAGGCAGCAGTGTCAGAGATGGCAGCACCGTCTCAGCGCGATGTCTCGGAGTGCCTATCGTCTGAATCATTGCTGACCATCATACCCATTGCTTTCAGGTGGAGAAGACACTGCGCTGCTCATTACGAAAGGGTTCGCGGACTTACTAACCATTGGCACTCAAGCTCGTCCTGCGATGTTTGATCTGCGAATCAACCGCCTTCAAGCTCTGTATTCGTGCGTCGAGGAGGTTGATGAGAGGGTTTTAGTAGACTCATGTCCTGATTCCCATCTAAGAGCGCAGACATACGTAAGTCCTCGACAGAAAATACATACGGAATGGCGGGCGGCTCCAGAACTCTGCTGATCATGCCGTTCTGGTGGTCTTAGGCGTATCCTGAAGCTACCAAGGTCGTCGTGACATCTTCCGGAGAGAGAGTAAGAATTCTTAGAGGTCTAGGTACGTGACATCGCTTCTTCCGCCATCAGACTCTAGCTGACCGCAGATACGCAGACCGTGAAGCAATTACAAGCACTCTTCAGAGCATCCGCAGACGGGGTACCAAATCGCTTGCTATATGCCTCCTGCATAGTTATGTCTTCCCGGACCACGAAGAGGAGATAGCGAAGATTGCGGGTGAGCTGGGCTTCACGCAAGTATGCCTTTCTAAAAATGTCTCTCCAAGGCCAAAAATTGTCCCGAGAGGCAACTCTACTGTTGTGGACGCCTACCTGACGCCCGTGATCAGCACTTATCTAGCCCAACTTTCGGCCAGCTTTCCAAATCTCGAGAAGAGTGGTACTAGGCTTGATTTCATGCAGTCGGATGGTGGCCTGGTTTCTAGCGCCGGCCTTTCAGGCTTGAAGTCAATTCTCTCTGGACCTGCTGGTGGCGTCGTCGGATATGCCAAAACCTGCTATATACCAGCTCGGGCAGTTCCAGTGATCGGATTCGATATGGGAGGTACCAGTACGGACGTGAGTCGTTATGCTGGTGCTTTGGGGCACACTTTTGAATCGAACACTGCTGGCATCTTGGTCCAGGCGCCTCAGCTTGACATCAGCACAATTGCTGCCGGTGGAGGGAGCATTTTAAGCTGGAAAGATGGTCTTATGTGCGTGGGACCGGAGAGCGCATCCTCAGAGCCCGGACCAGCATGCTATCGCAAGGGAGGACCACTGACAATCACGGATGCGAACCTGGCACTGGGACGACTACTACCGGAGAGGTTCCCTGTCATTTTTGGACCGAACGAGGATCAACCGTTAGATGAGGCAATCGTCGAAGTCAAGTTTCGAGAGCTTGCATTTACGATTAATGCAGAGACTCAGCAGAGCCTCACATGGCAGCAAGTCGCTGCCGGATTCATTGCTGTTGCAAACAACTCCATGTGTGAACCAATTCGCAGTCTTACTGAAGCACGGGGTCACGATGCGGAGAAGCACGATCTAGCATCTTTTGGAGGCGCGGGAGGTCAACATGCTTGCGAGATAGCTCAACTACTTGGCATCAAGAGAGTACTGATCCACAAGTACTCATCGATCCTCTCTGCATATGGCATAGGACTGGCCGACATTGTCGTTGACAAACAGGAGCCCTACTTGAAGCAATATACGAAGGACACAAAGACCTTGTTGGAAAGCAATTTTGCCCGACTTGAACGGATAACGCAGTCGGCCTTGTCAGAAGATGGCTTCCGTGGCAGAATATCGTCAGCCCGCTACATGAGTATGAGATACGACGGCAGTGACACCTCACTCATGGTGCCAGTCGAAGAGAATACGGACCCTCTACAGACTTTTATAGACTTGCATTACCAGGAATTTGGTTTCTCTCCGGTCAATCGGAATGTATATGTGGATGAGATCAGAGTCCGTACGAGTGGCCAAAACACAGATGCGGTTACTCAGTCTTGGGCGGAAGAGCTCCAGCGGGTCAAAATGCAGCAGGCGAATGAGCCGGCATCGACACACAACGTTCACTTCGCAACTACCGACCTGACTGAGACGCCGCTTTACGAGATGGGAGCATTACACGCCGGTACAAAGCTAGAAGGGCCCTGCCTTATTGTGGACAGTACTCAAACACTTCTGATCACACCGAGATCAACAGCTACGATCTTGAGCAACATGGTCGTCATCGACGTTGCACGTCCGGATAAACCAGCTTTCGAGCCCGGCACAATCGATCCAGTGCGTCTTTCAGTCTTTCGGCACCGTTTTTTTGGAGTCGCCGAGAAGATGGGTCGCACCTTGCAGAAAGTCAGCGTAAGTGCCAATATCAAGGAGAGGCTGGACTTCAGCTGTGCTATCTTCACACCAGAGGGTGATTTGGTGGCAAATGCCCCACATGTCCCAGCAATGATTGGAAGTATGGCGTTCGCAGTAAGATCACAGATCAAAGAATCGAAGGGCAGATTGTTGCCGGGAGACGTGTTGTTGTCTAACTCGCCTGAATTTGGAGGTGTTCATCTGCCAGACATGACCGTCATTTCGCCCGTGTTTGACGCAGAGAGCAAAGACATTATCTTCTGGGCGGCCTCACGAGGACATCATGCTGATGTGGGCGGTATCGCACCTGGATCAATGCCGCCTAACTCCACCGAGCTGTGGGAAGAGGGCGCTGTATTCCGCTCGTTCCTGCTCGTGCGAGACGGAAAGCTCGATGAAGCTGGACTGGAAGATGCTCTGATTCATGCGCCTTCAGAACTCCCGGGATGTAGTGGCTCAAGATGCTACCAGGACAACGTCACTGATCTCAAAGCGCAGGTCGCTGCAAACAATACAGGTATCCGATTGATTGGTCAACTCATAGCGGAGTATGGAATGGAAACTGTTCAGGTCAGATATCCAATCCTAAGAAACCGCGTGCTTCGCTGAAATGATTACAGGATTACATGCGAGCCATCCAAGGATCGGCAGAGCTAGCTGTTCGAAATCTGTTCAAGAGGCTTCTGAATGGTGACGAGCAGAGTCGAACCTTGAGCGCCACAGACTATATGGACGATGGCAATACAATTTCGCTACAAGTCCACATCAAAAAGGATGGCTCAGCTGTCTTCGATTTCACAGGAACTGGACCAGAAGTCCTAGGTAAAAGTGGCAACGACTTGCTGGCATCTCGGGCTTAAGCTGATCTTCTCCACACAGGTAACTGGAACGCACCCATCGCCATCTGCACCTCAGCCGTTGTGTACGCGTTGAGATGTATGGTCGATTCCGACATCCCGCTCAATCACGGCTGTATCCGACCAGTGAAACTAATCATCCCCGAATCAAGTATGCTGAATCCTTCTCTCGGTGCTGCAGTCTGTGCAGGCAACGTTCTCACCTCCCAAAGAATAGTGGACGTCATCTTCCGCGCATTTGAGACTTGTGCTGCCAGTCAAGGGTGTATGAACAATTTCACCTTTGGTGTCGACGGCGAGGGCGGGTTCGGGTACTACGAGACGATTTGTGGCGGAAGCGGAGCAGGACCGGACTGGCAGGGAACAAGTGGAGTGCATACAAATATGACGAACACACGGATCACGGATCCGGAGTCCTTGGAACGTCGATATCCTGTCATTCTGCGACGATTCTCAATGCGGCCGGGCAGTGGTGGACGTGGCCGATTTCAGGGTGGTGATGGTGTCATCAGAGAAGTAGAGTTTCGAACACCGATGGTGGCTTCTATGCTCTCAGAGCGTCGTAGCTTTCAACCGTATGGCCTGCACGGTGGCGAAGGAGGTCAACGTGGTCGTAATATTTGGCTGAGATCGGATGGGCGCGAGGTAAATATCGGAGGAAAGAAATCTGTTCGTGTTGGTGCTGGAGATCGATTTCGAATCGAGACGCCAGGCGGAGGCGGTTACGGATCTGTCGAAATGTCACACGAGGACAGAACGGCGGTACGCGTAAGCTCTGGCTTCTTGCCAGTCGCTGGTGGATCGCTTGAGATGAGGAAGACGATAACAGAGCAGGTCTGAATGCTAAGGTGACCTACAGGGACTTGTAGCAGACGTAGTCAAAGCGCAATGAATTGGAGCTTTGCGCAGCAGATCTTGAGCATTGTTAGACAGCTTTAATCTAGATCAGCTCCATAGGAAGCAATGAATCATCATGAATCATTAGAACAGAGACAGTGAGACGAGCGTGTCGTGGTCTTGATGAGCTTGCTTGCGTTGATCTGCTGTACAAATTCCCATCTGTCGCCTCTTCCTAATGCTACATGTACAGAAGCGAATCCCAGACATCAATGCTTCCCTTATCCGACCTCAAAGCCACCACATCTTCACACCAGGAGTCTGACGACCGGCCGTGACAAATTTCGGCTTCAACGCATGCTGACTTGCCTCTCAGCCTCCGGATCTCCCGCCGCGCGGATTGTCAGCAGCGAGGCCAGTCGGTCTGAGAAGTCCTCTATCAATGTAGGCACGAGTGTAAGGTCCCATACCATTGGAGCTATAGGGATCCGGACGATGCACGGCGCGCAGATCTCGAATGGTGTGCTCGTGCGTCTCGATCGTCTGCTCCTGCTTCTTGATAGTTCGCTCGCACTCTTTGATCTTCTTGTCACGCGCTCGAACAGCATCTTGAAGGTCGTCGGCATATTTCGTCCACTCCTGGATCGTCTTGGACTTTCTGCTGATGGCTTGCTCAAGTTTCAGCGTGGTCCGCCCGATGTCCTCCTTCTCTGCAAGTAAATCCTCCAGCGCCTCAACATGGTCCTGCTTCCGAGCAAGGCTTTCTTGCATGTCACGCTTGCTCTGTTCTCGGCTCTGCTGCAGCTTGTTGAAGTTACGATTCACCTCTGCGACCTTTGCTTGAAGTTGAGAGTTGGTCTGAGTCGCTTCGAGCCGCATATCGTCGAGTTCGGCTACTTGCCCGCTCAGTGACTGGATCTGGCAGCGTGACATTTGCAGCTGGCGATCGCTCTGCTCGATAAGCTCAGACTTCTGCTTATCGAGTGCTTCAAGTGCCTTGATCTTGTCTTCATTGATTGCGTTAATGGCAACCAGATCCTTGTTGGCCGCGGTCACATTTGCGACCTCGTCGTCCTTTTCAGCGACGAAATTGACATAGTCATTATAAGCTGCGAGGCAGGCCGCACGATGCTCATGCTCTAGCTGAGCAACACGGGCATCGCTCTTGCGCTTCTCTTCTTGAACGGCGACTTTGATGGCTTCTTCAGCGTCTGCGTCTTGGCTGCTGGCAGTTGTGCGCTGCAGATGACATTAGCGACCCCGACGAGGTTGGCGTGCGACGCTCATGGGTACTGACCGCCATGCTGTACGCTACTCGGTGTAGCACGAGATGATGGGCGATCCTTCAGGAATGCACCTCGCCGCTGTCTCGCAGCAACGCTAGCAATCGCACAAGACGCGTGATGCTGGGATGCACCAACCTGGCTGAAGTGGTGCAGCTTGCGATTGGAGATGATGAGGTAGTTGTCTGCACAGAAGGGAAGACAAATTTCCAGACCGGTGTGCGAATTGGAAAGAGCGCGTCGAAATTCCATTCCGAGGTGAGGCCGTTGAGCTGCGCATGTGAAAGCTAGAGCCGCCGCCAAGAGTCAAGGCAGGCAGGAGCAAACCACCCGCCAGTCGCAATTGACGGCAAGGACAATGAGGAACACAATACCGTTGTACTTCGAGCTCTGCATGTCCCAGGCTTCTCCAATGACATCCGGGAGGAATTCTTGATCATCAAGCCTCCAGACAATGGACCGCTTGCAGCTGCAAGAGACAAGACATTGTCTCTCTATACACACCCGCACATATACCTCCATTTCTACTCCCTCTCGATCTCTTCCCTCCAAACCACACAAACCAGATCAGATCCAACATGACATCCTCAACCTACGCAGACGAAGACGAAGAATCACAACGCTGCATCCACACCAATAACCCAACCTGCAGCATCTGCTCCGAGAACTTCAAACTCCTCACAGCCTTCGCTCTCCTCTCACTGATGCGACCTCTAGCCTTACCCATCAACATCATCACGACCTTTATGACCCTTTGCCTGATTCTGCAGGCCCTCATCTACACCAGCATGCTCCTCGAACACCTTCTCAGCTCGGAGCCACTCCATGAGCACGAGCAGTATTCCTGGCTCTACCTCGAAGCGATAAGCGAAGGAGAGCGGTACGCGAAGGTTGGGATCGTGCTGGCGCTTTATGGTTTCGTTTCGTACTGCCTTATGTGCTACTGGGCTTCGCATCTCGGATGGATTGGCTCGGAGTGCTTGCTTATGACGGTCGTCAAGATGGCGATTTGGTGTGAAGCGGTGATTTGTGGAGTGCTTGGGTTCTACCAGCTGATCAGCTGTGCCGTGTCGCAGTCGGAAACATGATAGAAGGCCTTTCGTGTCCAGCGCGGGATCTACGTTCATATCAGTCGTCATCGCATAGAACAATCGATTCATCTTCATAAACGGGTCAGTATTAGCTCCTTTCATCATCATCATATCTACATGCTCGTATGGGGTATCTCAAATACAGAAAAGCAAAATGCGGCTGAATTTTGAAACTCCTCCCAAATGCATCATTCTCCACAATCGTGCCGTTTCCATGCTTGGTTTCAACTCACGCCCAGGAAGTGCATGTGTTGGTATAGACCTCGAAACCGAATCGCGAAGAGCAAATGCTGCACCAGACACCGTCACCTAAAGCCCAATGCCTTCTATGCAGCAGGCAGGCCGTGCGGTCTACCTGGATTGTTCTGAGTCGAACTTGGTCGTCCACTCGCAGTGGCATTACCGCTGCTGGGTGGAAGAGTGCTATTGTTGCGTCCAGGATTAGGCATTGAGGAAGGCATGGGCAAGCCGTGTATTGGGGCTTTCACCGGCAGAACCACTCTGAGTCCAGCCGGGTCCTGAGCAGGAAGGCCACTCTTAGCAGCTCTCTGTGCAGAGCCATTCTTACCGACTCCTGTGCTTGCTGCTTGCTTGGCTTGAGTAGGTGGAGGCATGGCTGTCTGACTTGCTGTCATGACTCCGACCTTTTTGCCTTTGCGGATTTGCAGACGTTGGGCCAGCTCCTCCTGCACTTCTCGTTGTTCCTCTTCATTCAATGGTTCGTCCTTGGCGTCTTCTTGCAGCGTCTCGGTAGTGATCAACGAACGAATCACATGGTCTAGATGACCGCCACTCTCCATCTGCTTGATCTGTCTCTTGAGGATAGTGTCAAGCACTTTCTCGTCTTTGCCGATCCACTCGTGCAGATTCATCGCTTGCATGACTTCCTTCGGCTCGAACAGCCATTCTCGTGAGTTCAGAGTAGCGTTTCGCTTTGGATTCTTCTTATCCACAACTCGCGAGGTCAGAGACTGCTTGAAGCGTTGCTTGTTGTAAATCTCGTCCTCAAAGGTACCACCGATGACAAGACGATACACAAATACAGGCTTCTCCTGACCGAGTCGGTATGCACGACCGATAGCTTGTTCCTCGTGAGCTGGGTTGAAACCAGAGTCCAGGATAACGACACGATTTGCGGCTTGAATGTTGAGTCCGACTCCGCCTGCTCTCGTCGAGATGATCATGACGTCGTCGAGACCATTATTGAAATTCTCCACGACCTGCTGGCGCTTCGCCGCAGCGACGTTGCCATCAATCCTCCCGCATCGGTAGCCGCGGCTGTTGAGAAGCTCTGCGACATAGTCAAGGGTCGGTATGCTGCTAGAAAACACGAGCACCTTGTCGTCGCAGCTCTTTGATAGCTGAAGTATGTCCATGAGCATAGACATCTTAGAGGACAAAGAAGGCTCCAAGATGTCGTCCATGTCGCTGACCAGATGGTCGATAGTCTCGTCAGAGAAGCCCAGAACACGGAGTGTGTCGTCAATGTCGCCAATCTTCTCCAAATTCACTCCGACGGCATCTTCTTCCTCATTGCCTGCTGCAGCTGGAGCTGGAGCTGGCGCGGGAGTCGCAGAGCCGCTATCAGAAGGAGTCGGTGTGGTCTCGCGTGAATTTCCTTCTGAGTTGCTCTTACGCTTCGCTCTCTTCGGTTGTACCGGTGTCAACAGTTTTCGCTTGAAGGCACGAGGATGGTTGAGCAGTAGTGTAAGCACAGCAAGCCAACTGAAGATCTGCACTTGGCTGACTTTCTCTTTGTCCTCCGTGCGAAGCAGGACGCCTAAGAATTTCTTGTAGGCAGCGTGTTGAACTGCTGTCAGGGGCATTGTAATAGCATACTCCACCTTGGATTTGATGGACCCACGCAGCACAGTGATATCTGCTCGATTGACCTTTGGCTCGATCTGACTGTGAAGCACGGCGAGCTTTTTGAGTGATCTTCGGCGCTGGTACGAAGTACTGTCCCTGCTGTTACCCTCCTTGATGGGTGTCGAGAATTGCTGTGTGAACCAGCCTCGCTCTCCCAAGTAGTCCGGCGCCACGAACGATATCAGAGAGTAAATCTCATCTACATCGTTGCTCATGGGGGTGCCTGTCAGCCCGATACGGCTCTCAGTGCGTATCTTCTTTGCAGCTTTCGACACGAGAGCTTTGTCGTTCTTCAGGTGGTGGGCTTCATCGGCAACGACAAGCTCAGGTGATGTAAGTAGATGCTTCTCAAACTCCCGACCGAATTTCGCCACCTTGCTGCTTTCTCCCTTGGCTTGCCAATTTACCATATTCAGGAACATGGTGTATCCGATGAGAAGGACGCCGCCGAGCTTGTGCCAGCTTCGCATTTGATCAAGTCTTAGATTCATTTCCTTGTCGCCGCTGCCAGCTCCGATAGCATAAACGTTCTTGAAGATGTGACCGGCCCAATTGTTGATCTCACGGCGCCAGTTTTCGACCAGCGAAGGAGGACAAAGTACGAGCGTTCGCAATTGGCGTTCACGAACATCGCTTGGGCGCAAGTGTTCTGGAATCTGCTCGTACACTCGCCGATTGCGAGACTGTGCTGCCTCGTTGATGGCAATGAGGACGGCAATAGTCTGCATGGTCTTGCCCAGGCCCATGGTGTGCGCCAGTACACAACCTTGACCTGCATCTTCACCTTGTGCAGTTAGCTCACGCCACATGAATCGTACGCCTGTGATCTGATGATCTTTCATCTTGGCAGCAATGCCCTTATCGACAAAAATCAGGTCTTGCCCGTCATCCTTGGTAGCGATGTTGATAGCAACAGTAGACCTGCTGGGATCGCTTTGAATCATGGCCTGCAAATCTTGTGAGTTTGAAGCTTGACTCTCAAGGATATTAAATCTCTGCTGGCGCTCCAAGGCTGCAGCCTGAGACTGCGCAGACTTCTTAGTCAACGCATGTCTCTTCTTGCGCTTTTGGGGCGTCTCTGGCCCGTCTTCGTCATCGGAACTGTCGAGAAGTGAAATTACTCGATCATCTGAGGGCGCCTTGGAAGGACTAGATTTTCGTTCTACTTTCGGAGGCGCAAAAAGAGTTGGACTCTTCAAGAATGAGTCGAGCATACCAGCAAACATTTTGCTCTGCTCAAGGTCACTGACGATTGAATTCCATGGGAGGTCAACGTTGAGGTCGCTGACGCAGTCCATGATCTCTCGTAGGTGTGTTGGATAGACCTGGGCCAGGTACAGTCTGGCTGCAAGTGGTAGCGCATCGTCATCACCCTCAGTGCGCTGCGATGAGCCGGACTGCATTCGACTCAATTCTTGCAAGAGTATCCTCGAGAATTGAGGCACTCTTCTCGTCCTGATGACATTCGCTAGCTTTTCTCGCGCTGGCCGCCCGATCTCGAACAAAAGCTTGATTAGAATGCGTTTCCTATCCCCATTCCTGACAAGATCTTGCATGTTCCACGAAGCTACCTCTTTAGGATTCGCGGACTCTGGGTGACCTGAGAAATCTGCTTTCTTGTTTGGTGTGCCTCTAGGGCGTCCACGCTTCGGCTTCGCCGGTGGAGAGTCCGAAGAGATCTCAATTGGATCAGACTGGTCCCTAGTGGACGAAGTGACCTGCTTTGTCGGGGTCTTAATCTCTGGCTTGGTTGTCTGACTGGTGAAGAAGGCCGAGGGGCTCGGGAGATCCGAATCTGAGCCGATTCCCCTGCTAGGGTCGCTCTTCTGCGCACTTCCGGGTTCCTCAAGGCTTCGTCCCTTTGCGGTCGAGGCAGAGGATATCAAATTTGATTCATTGGCTCGGGCTCCATGCTGCGACTTCTCGGGCGTGACTGGATTGCTGCTAGGCAAGTCCAAATCCATGCCCTGGTCGTCGACAATGAAGCCTTCGTCATCGTCAGACATCTCATCTGAGGCATCATGCTCTTCGTTCTGGACGGCTTGAGCTTCATCCTGGCCATGATCTGGACCAACTTGCGCAGACGGGCGATTCTCATATTCGTCGTTAGCCATTGGGATGTCTGCAGGTTCAACGCTAAGGCGATCGTTGAGAGGTACATGCAGACGCTGACCAGCAGTACCAGCCGGCTTTGCTCCGGATGCTTGGTGATGACCATGGCGAGCCACGTGGAATGGCTCTTTCTTCCTCTTCCACACCTCCATCTTCCAGAGGAGGTATTCAATCTCCTCGATTGTAGGCTGCAGAATCGAGCACTGGGCCTTGACTTGCACCTCTGACTGCCAGCTGTCCTGCTTGATTTCTGCTTTGTATCTGGTCAAGCGCGCCTGGAGTTTCTCGACAGACGACTTTGAAGTATGAAGCAGTTGCTCTTGGATAGATCGGCTCTTCTTTGTCATCTTCCATACCTTCCATGCCTCTTTTTCTTCCAGCCGAGGGATTTTCTTTTGTTTCCACTCAGCAGCAGTCTCCTCACAAAGGGTGTCCAGGATAGCATCCATTCTGTCGCGTAAAGATTGTTGGCCGTCTTCGTCCTCAACCTCGGCCATGGAGCTGTCGTTGTCGGACTCCTCGTCCTCACGAGAGCTTTGAGCTGTCTCGGTCTCGGACTCGTCCATAGCAACGACCTTCTCTTGGGCGGTAGTTCGATACTTGTCAAGCAGATAGTCGAATTCGCCGCTGGGAGCATTCGATCCACCAGGCAGCTCCAATTCGCTGTAGTCAACGCCAGACGCTAGAAAAGCGGCGTTCTCTTTCACAGCAATCGCGTCGTCCTCTACCATTTGGACGACTGTAGCAGATCTGGCCTTGTTCTCTGGCTGAAGGTGCTCACGGTAGGGCGTGATAGCAATGGCATCGCGACCACGTCGTCTTACTTTTCTCTCCTCTGCACTTTGCATCATGTAGCGCATTTGTCGGTAGATGTACTGACACTCTCCGGGCAATTTATCATGCACTTGAAAGCTGAAGTTTGTCTCGGACAGGCTGCGGTCCTTCTGGACGTCAACTTTGTTGACATAGATGGCGTCGTCGACACCGGTCCCCACCTCCTTAATCTCTTCGCCGATAGCGGTGCTGCCGTAGAAGACACTATCGATGGAAAGGCTGTAGTCGTTAAAGTAAGCTGCTGGTCCAGATCGAGGCTTGGCGGGCTCCACAAGATTAAGCTTGCGACGCTTGCGTCCATTTCCATCCTGCACCTCAAGTTCACCTGCACGGACGTGCTCTCCAACATTGCCATTGAAAATAGGTAGTGTCTCGTGAAGTAGTTCCTGCTGTTGCTCCTGCGCTTGGTTCTGCTGTGGCTGTGCTGCGATCGATTTTGGCGTGTCCGGAGCAGTAGCTGCAGCTTCTGCTTGGTTCTCGAAGGTTGCGGCGAGGTTCTTGAGCTTTGTGATGCAGTGGATCACAGCACTTCTCATACCTAGAGATTTGACCCCGCAATCCTCCTTGAGGAAGGAAGTATCAACAACGCCGCTCAGAAGTACTGATCCAGCGACGTCATTTTCTACCAGTACCGCTGCGAGTTGGTCTGTATCCGGTAGTCGAGCATTCGGCATATCGCTGAGACAATTGGCGGCATCAAATCGGAAGAAGTTGGCGACCTGCTGCACATCCCACAGCCACGGGTTGGTATCCATGATGGCGACGTGTCGCGCGGCGATATCGGTAGCTGCTGGTGGATGTTATTGTTGAGGTTGAAGTCGTCGAGTGAAGTGCTTAAATAGGTCGAAGGTGGAGCGTACTGTGTCGCGAGTATGTCACGAGACAAGCGAGTGAAGCTCACGTCGGTACCAAAAGTGGTGTCGGAGGCAAGAACGACAGGCACGAGAGCTACTGAAACCGAAGCGCAACGTGCAATGTAAGAACGCCCACGCGCTGTGAGCGAGAGTCTGCGTAGGTCTTGTTGACGACAAGCAAGAGCGATAAAGGACGAGAGCCACAAAATTCTCTTGAAGGCCGAGAGACCTTGCACAGACAGCCTTCGCAAGCGCAGAGGCAGCGCACTTCAAGCGTACGCTGCCTTTGCCAGAGTCTAGCTTGCTGTGGCCAGATCCACGCCGCAGACCGCTTTGAATATCGCTGCTCCTGGTGCTTGAATATTGAGCGAATTGTTCCTGATTGCAGGCTTCAACGCTCCGCAGCGTTCAGCTGCTACGCCTTTCAAGTATCCTTCAGCCTTCTCTTCGGTAACTTGTCGTTACCAATGGCAGGAAACTCCCAGCGTCTTGACATTGGAAGGGTGGTTCAAACTACCTGAACGTGTGGGAGTTGTTGCAAAGCCCGAATTCGCAATGAACGTTGGGGAGTATTAATCGCGGGCAAGGAGAGAGGCGCCTCGTTTGTGGTGAGGCGGCTAGAAATATTGTACTATTGGCGAACTTCGAAGCTCGATATCTGTCGTGGCCGTTTGTGCTAGGAATATGCGACTCTGTATGATTTCCTCGGGATTGAGAAGATATCGGACCTGGTGTAGAAGACCTCTCGCAGGCCTCACAGTGCTGTGAACGCGTGGTATAGAGCCACGACAGACGCGATGTCGTCGTGAGCCTCGAAAGTTTGGGAGGCCCTGACGTGCTTGCCCGAGATCGGGAAGCGGCTCCACATTGAAGAAGGTTCCTGATCATTACCAACACCTTATCCAAAACAATACCACAACAATATGGCGACCAGTATATACCCAGAATATCCGCCGGAGCTCAACGCTGAGCAGAAAGAGTACCTGTTGTCGAATCTTAAAGACTGGTCGATCGCCCATGGACTTGCCGTTAGACCAGCTCCAGCATATGTCCCAGAAGAGCAGAATCCGTCCGGAGCATTGGCAGCAACAGCGCCCGTGACGCTTTTCCCGAGCCTGTTCCCAAGAGTCTGCTTCGAGCAGGCTCAGTCGGTAGCAGAGGCGTACAATGAGCTCTACTCTGCCATTGCCAGTGACGAGGCTTGGCTGACTGGCATCGTCGAAGAGTAGGTGCTTGCATTTCGCTCACTATCGCTCACTTCCTCAGTTGTCACATGCTTGGACCGCTCGTCTCACTTGCGCAAACGTGGCGGATCAGATGGGCGTCACCCTCTTGGTCACACGCATCGATTCATTCATCTCACCTTTGGCACTCAGCTGGGCTCTAGCTGATCCGTGCCTTAGGCTTGTCGAGATCGACGATTTTATGGCTGGTCTTTGGAAGGTGCATCAAGCTGTCAAGAAAGAGGGTTATGCTCAGGTAATGCTTTTACTATCTCATTTCATCCATGATCCATCTGACCATACAAAAGTCTCTTGCTTTAGGACTTTTCCGTTCCGACTACATGGTTCATGTTGACAAGAGCGGCGACACCAAGCCATCGGTCAAGCAGGTCGAGTTTAACACCATTGCGTCTTCCTTCGGTGGCCTGTCAAGTCAAGTGTCTGGCTTGCATCGCTATTTGTCTTCTATTGATGCCTACCCTGATGAGCTCTCCTCAACCGTCAACGGCCTATCACTGCCGGACAGTGCATCCGTTCCCTCCTTAGCTAAGGGCATGGCAAAAGCCCATGAAGCATACGGTGCTCCAAAGTCCGGCCTCCCAACCTGCGTGATATTTCTGGTACAGGATCCCGAACGAAATGTCTTTGATCAGCGACACCTGGAATATGCTCTGAGTGAGAAGCATGGAGTGCGGACCTTCCGTCTGCCGTTTGATCGCGTACTGCAGGACACCAAGGTCGATGACAAGCGAAGCCTGGTTTACACGCCGCCATCGACACCTCACAAGCAGTACGAAGTGACTCTGGTCTACTTCAGAGCCGGCTACGCTCCTTCAGAGTACACGAATCAGTCTCATTGGGATGGTCGTCTCCAAATTGAGCGTAGTGCTGCAATCAAATGCCCGACAGTCCTTACACAGCTGGCAGGAACCAAGAAAGTTCAGCAAGTCCTGGCAACACCTCATTCCCCGCATCTCGCCAAGTTCATTCCGAACGAGAAGAAAGCAGCAGGACTGTTGGAAACCTTTGCACCAATCTATCCCCTTGACAAATCAGAGGCTGGTCAAGAGGCAAGTCAGCTTGCCACGAATCCAGACACGGCAGTCAAGTATGTGCTCAAGCCTCAACGTGAAGGCGGCGGCAACAACATCTACCGCAAGAATATTCCTGGATTCCTGAAGGATCTACCCGAATCTCACTGGCCAGCTTACATTCTGATGGAAATGATCGAGCCTCCAGCGCAACAGAACACCATCTTTCGTAATGGAGAGCTGCAGAGTGGAGGTGTTATCTGCGAATTAGGCATTTATGGAGCTTGTGTCTGGAACACTAAGCAGGATGGCACGCGCGACATCATCGAGAATTTCGAAGCTGGATATCTGTTGCGAACCAAGGGCGATCAGAGCGAAGAGGGTGGTGTTGCGGCTGGATTCGGCAGCGTTGACAGTCCTTGCCTTGTGGATGTCTAGACGAGCCACCACGCATCGCTAAGATCTCTCGACTGCGGTAAGCATCAATTAATGATTATGTATCATGTGCATAGTGTAGAGCAGTCAGGACTTCGACAGCCCAAGTACTGAATATATCACCCTTGTCCAAAAATGACCGCCGCCAACGTCATCAAGCTGCCAACCTGCCAGGGGTAAAGTCTGTTTCACATGGCTGATGTCGCATTCTTCGAACAGCCTCCGATCTTCATTCGCTAGCAAAAGGTTAGGACATCAGCAAGCTAACCGCTGATGTTACAGGAATTTAACGAGGCTGAGTATGCCATCTTCAACCTCATGTGTTGATCATTTTCAATCACTCTTTCCTTGATTATCTTACCTTCACTAGAACGCGCGCTCGCGGGCGAGCAAACAACAAGGCTGATCGCGTAGCAAGCAGGAGCACGGTAGCATAACAACACAGTGGAAGCGCACACAAAGGGAGGAGAAACCATACACTACGCCCGCTGGGCACGAAAGACACTAAGGATTGAATCTAAAAGATGTCGAACAGCTCGTTGGCGCTGACCGTCAACTGCACGGAGCCACCAGAGTCGGCGAGCTCAGATGCTGGCGTAGCAGGCGCCGGAGTAAGTCAGAATCTGGGTATACAAGAATTATGCTGAAGTATGGTCTAGATCCTACTCGCCTTCATCATTACCGCCGCCCTTGCGCTCATGCTCTCCGCCTTCATCGTCGTCTCCGAGATTCGCGCCAGATCACCACGAAACATATCCCGCAAGATCCTGTCTGGGCTCAGCGATCAGCAGATTGTTGAAGGCATAGCTATACAGGTCATCGGCCTCGCAAGAATCAACAGCATGATACCATATCACTTCTTCATAATCTGGATGCTTTCGCTTTTGTCCACAGCTACCAATTTCGCGACACTGCTTGCACTGGTGCAGGACTTCAAGCGCGACTGGGTATTGAGGTGGCTGAGACAGTTCGCCATGTTCGTCAATCTGGTTCTAACGATTGTCTTCGGCGTTTTTGTCATGGAGACAAATTTGAAAAAGATGGCGCCTACCTTGCCCATGGCATGCGTCTGGCAAGAACACGCTCAAGACAGTGACGCGCAAAGCAATAGCACATTGAGCGTCATCGGCACGATTGCAGTCATAGCAGCGACCTGCATCATCTTCATACTGGGAAGCTGGTACCTACACCTTCGAAAGCAGATTTGGGGCGGAACCGTGAGAATCATCAGCTTAGTCGTTCTCATGGCTATGGCGATAGGTGCGGCTGTGCGAGTCATCATAATCTCCCAGGCTTTCAACAAGGCCCCAGTGAACCTCTCGGATACAGGGGAACGTGTCTGGAGCTTCGGACAGCTTCTTACTATGCTTCTGCTAATACTGCCATTCGTCTCCGCACTGGAAATCTTCAGAGGTAAGTCACTCCTGGTCTGCCATGCGCTCCGGAGCCGCTTGAAAAGTAATCACCGAGCCGTGCATGTCGATCGGCCGCATACTGCGCTTTTACGAGAAAACGAAACTATAGCTGACATAAGCAGGCGAGTTGCAAGTACCGCAGGCCAATGCCTACGCGGACTCAGATCAAGTACCTCTGACAGGTGGTGATTCTGAGCTGAAGCCAATGAACGGGCGCTACACATACCAGCCAAACCCGATCTTCAGATCGTGAGTTTCGCTTCTCATGCAAGAAGAGGACGAGAAGCATTGCAGTGCGCTCCGTCCGTCCATGGAGAAGTCCTTAATCTGGAGCCAGCTGGCGTCTCCATATCCATTTTTGACATCGGGACCCAAGCTACACAGCCTCCAAAGCATCTCTATGTGGTTCGAGCTCTGCGAGAATCAATGAAGTTTGATGCGCTGTGATCATTGTCACCATCCACGCTTCTGCCGGTCAAGCTGGGAAACTGCTCAGAGCGTCATTGCAGGGATGTGGTGCCCAGGATTCAGAAACGGAGTCTGGCTGATAGAGTTCATGTCCGGCTTCTTTTCCCAGCTTTACAGCGGTATTTGCACTGCTGACTCAGGTCGCACACCTGGATCCGCTCGAAAGCACTCACAACTGCCAGCTTTCGGTATCGAGCATCTCAAGTACATACACGTACGTAAGCGCCAGGCAGCGGAATGGTCGTATGCATACAGGGATATCAGCGGGGACCCAACCCGTGAAGCAATGAAAAGGTTATAAGATTGGGCGACCAGGTAGGTATTCCAAGCGACAAAAAATCAACAATCGATATATCCACACTTTCACGACTTCTCGCCGGGAGCTATTCTCAAAGACATTTCAGCACCATGCCCTCGACGACCTGGAATCCGGATAAAGACATTCCTTCTCTAGCAGGCAAGATCATCCTGATAACGGGCGGAACTGCTGGTCTCGGATCGAACGCGATAGTAGAATTCGCTAAACACTCACCTGATCATATTGTATTCACAGGACGGAACCAAAAGGCCGCAGATGCTTTGATCGAAAAGGTGTCGAAGGATTATCCGTCAGTCCAGCTCACATTCATCAAATGCGATATTTCCTCATTCGAATCCGTGCGAGAACTCGCTAAGACCTTCAAATCGCAATTCGACAAACTGCATATTCTCATGCTCAATGCTGGAATCATGGCCAAACCTCCAGGTCTATCCAAAGATGGCTACGAGATCCAATTCGCCACGAACTTCCTAGGGCAGGCCTTTCTCATGAAACTTCTCATGCCTACTCTGGAATCTACAGCAGCAGAGCCCAATGCAGATGTTCGAATTATACAACTTTCATCGATTGCGTACACCGCAGCACCGTCTAAAGGAATAGAGCTGGCAACCCTGAAGACCGAACAGGAGGGCCTGGGTGGTTTCAACCCGCTTGGTCATCGATGGGCTCGCTATGGCCAGAGCAAACTCGCACAACTCTTGTACGCCAAAGAGCTCGCAAAGCACCATCCAAGCATCACTTCGGTTGTAATACACCCTGGCGTCATTTACGGCACCAACCTCTTCGAAGGTCTTCCAACGTGGACCGTAGCCCCTGTCAACCTCATCGGTAAGCTGAGGGGACTGCGCATTCCTCTCGAACAAGGACATTGGAACCAGGTCTGGGCTGCAACATGTCCGAAAGATCAATTGAAGAATGGAGCGTATTATGAGCCATTTTGCAAATTGACGAAACCAACCACGAAGCCGGCGAATGATGACAAACTGGTGAAAGAGCTGTGGGATTGGACTGAGAAAGAGCTTGCTGAGGCTTTGAAGGGACAGTGATGAGAGAGGCTATACCAATATCGATTGGCAAACATCTGGCAGTCAAGGACACAATAAATGTGTGGTGGTAACAATGACGTAAGAGACTATATTTCGGCCGCGAAAGGGAGCTGGGAACTCACGTCTCAGCAGTACTCTTGTTGTATACACACCTTGCTTGTACTATAGCATAATGTCCAATAATCCAATGCCTGTCCTCCCTCGGCCCCTTCCCACTCACACAGACATCACAGCTTTCTTTCGCAGACATCTTCCGCCATCCTTAGGTCCCAGCCGAGAAGTCGAGTTCTTCTGGCATACTCCTCGATATCGGAACTACAATCCTTCGACTCAAGCTGTCAATTCTGTGGTCTTGAGCATAACTCCAACCCCTGGGTTCTACGCCGCTAACAACGCTGGATCGACTGTTGGATTTCTGCATCGACCTTGGAACCTCAATCGCAGAGAATTGAGGTATGGAAGTTTGATCTTGGCTTGTCATTCCTCGTTCGATGAACATTTGACTGTAGGATGGAATGTAGCTCTAGCCGAGCGTATCGGTCTCGAAGTAGAGAATGCCATCTGCATCAAAGGATATAAGGGCAACGACGACAGAAAGATTGGTTTGGTCGCCAAGCTAGTAGAGCCGCAAGAGGTTGATGTCCTTGCTGCAAAGGTGAAGAAAGAGTTTCATGACGTTGGCGAGCTTTATCGCTTTGAGGAGGAGACTGGTGATTCGGAAGGAGGTATCATGTTGCCGAAAAAGATCGAGATGGTAGCGATTATGAATGCTTTTCATGAGGATGAGGTGAAGAGAGTGCTTGAGGCTTCGATTCAGAAGGGGTGGATCGAAGGTGTTGTAAAGGAGGAGGAGCGTGTGGTTACTGCCCCGCCGGAAAAAGGCCAAAAGAGAGGCACTGGTGATGAACCTGCCGCTGAGCAAGAGGAAACCACTGAGATTATCAAGACTGTGGTAGCTGACGGTAGCTCGGTCTTATACCTGACTGGCGCCGCAAGAGATTATGGTCTGGAAGCTGTGAAGAAATATGGTATGCCTGCTTTCTGTGTTGGTCATCGAGCTTGTGAGGAGTGGGGCATCAGGTATCTTGCATGCCAGCTGAGGATCGAGTTTCCTGGGTTGGACGTCGTGGAAGTGCTTGAAGAAGAGGAGCCGCCTCCGAAGAAGGTGAAGGTGAAGAATCCTGAGGAGACCAATGAAGCAGCGCCGCCATGAGCTCGATGGGCATAATGTGGAACTGTGAAGAGGCGTCAGTGGAAGGGTGATGCTTTGGTCTGACATCTGAGGTGCTACCTGCTTCCGCAGCGGCGTTTGCGTTCTTCAGGCATTTTGGTCCGTGCGGTGTCACGGGCTTCAAGTCCTCAGAAAAGTGGAGCCTTTAACACGACTTCGACCTTCGAGACTTCGACAGTCGAGACTTCGACAGTCGAGACATCGACCTCGCTTGCGACACCTTGGAATTCCCGCACAACTCTTATCGCAGTCCCAAACACCCTGCATCCGCCTCGTTCAAGCACCAAATCACCCACAACCAAACCACACTCCGTGACGATGGTGAAGCGCAAGCGTCCAGCCGACGACAGCGGCAACACTGCTTCCACCTCTCAACGACGCAAAGGCACGAAGACTGCTGTTGTATCTGATGCCCCCAGACGCCAGACTCGTAGCATGACCGCCGCTCAGGGTGCTACGCCTACATTCCAGTCGGTCAACAGTGTTCCGAACGCCGCCACCTCGCAGCCTACCGCCGCTGGCGCTGCTGTTCCTGCTGCTTCCACTGACCAGAGCACTGCGGCTGACCAGAAAGATAACCCTCCTGCTACCGCTGTCACTCGTTTGCTTGGCATCACTGAGCTAGTCGAGCGGATCATTGTATACCTGCCGCCTCGTCAGATCCTGGTATTCCAGCGCGTCTGTCGTGGCGCTCGAGACGTCATCCTGGGATCGTCAATGCTTCAACGTATGCTGATGCTGAGAGCGCCGCTGCCATTGCCAAAAGAGATGTGGACGGTGAAGTCCTACCGCGGACGTGATGGGTTCCCACGGTAAGAATGAGCAGCATCATTACATGGATAGCTTTTATTAATGTCGTGCTAGTGAATATTTCTCTCGAATTGAGCTTTCCGAGGACGAGACGCCGCCCGAGAAAACATATCTTGTGGTCAGGCAGAACCCATTCCTCTTCTTCGACCCGGAGGTAAGCTACTCACAGGGTTTCTATGTCTCAATGATTGAAGAAGGCGATGGCGAAGCATTCGAAATGAATGAGGAACTTTGTGATTGGGCTCACCTCATGTCGATGGCTCATCAGAAGGCATCATGGCACGACATGCAGCTCTGTAGCCCGCCAGCATCCACAGCGCTTGTTGAGCTCACCATCAGGGTTGGCCCTCTGACCCTAGCGATTCGCAGCAAGTGCGCCACCGTCGACAACACGCCCTTAACGATCGGTGCACTTCTGCAAAACGCGGTCAATATGCCTGCCAAGAACTTGGACATCGAGTTCCAAATTGTCGACAGGCTCAGAACGGCTGCTCGCATGTCAGTGCCCCAGTACAAGCCCTATCCAGCTCGGGATGAGTCGCTCGCGGACGTGGTGGCACTAGAAGAGCAGAAGTATGGCGAGGACGCGGCTTTGCAGAGTCCGCCTCTCATCAACTTGCTAGGTTGCGTGGCGCCACAAGAAAAGATGAGGAAAGCGGGCGACTGATTCTCACTTCACGTACTGATGACTTGTCGCTTCGCTGAGAGAGCATCACAATATGCTTTTGTAGCTTGGCTGCGTAAATGTTGGATCGGTTGGGAACCTGGAAGTCACGAGGTTGAATAACGTGAGGATTTATACATGCTCAAGCGGGCTCACACGGAAGCTTCACGACGATGACCAGTATCCTGCAGATCGGCACCCGGCTGATACTGCTAAGGACGCCAGAGGCTCTTGGAATGGGAAGGGTGTTGGTCAGCCAGTGAGCTCTTTGATATGGCGTTGGATTTCTTTCATGGCGACACTTCCGTTCAAGACCAGAAAATGGTGCGAACCTCAGCATATCTGAGTCATGAGGCGCTCTCGATGGGCGAGAGAGTGCATCAGGTGAAAATGAGAACATTTGCAAGATTCCACCTCCTCGAGGATGTTGTCCTTCCATCACTGAACTCTATGAGGGCAATTTGATGAATACCCATAGAGTTCTGTGTCAGACAGGAAGCGTGAGAGTAAACAGTTGCTAGGATGGACGTGATGGCCTGTGCGGTGTTACAGGGCAACCCAAATCACTTCACCTCGAACTTCTTGCCTATATAAGACTTCCGATCCTCCGCAGCCGACTCAGGTCAGACAAACACCACCACCAAAACTCTTCACTGCCGCACAGAAGACCTGAACAGCATCACCTCGAGCATACTTCAATCTTCAGCTCCGACTACAACTCCTTAACCACCATGACCAAGGACAAGCGCCGAGTCCGCGACAGCGGCGACTACTTACCATCTCGCAAGCGCAAAGGCCCGGGCCATATCAACAAGTCCTCGGTCCCCACTCAACGCATCACGCGTCGCATGACCACAGACGCTGCTCGCGATGCTGTCCTCTACACTGCAGAATTGCTTGAGCAGATCTTCGAACACCTGCCGCCGCGCTCCATCCTGATAGCTCAGCGTGTCTGCCACCAATTCCGCGACATTGTCGCCCAATCGGTGGAGCTGCAGAATAAGATGCTGGGCAAGGACGAGTCGTTCGTCGAGGAGAAATGGATCATGGAGCACTTCCCAGGAAACATGGGAGGAGGGTAAGTCTGGCACTGCTAGCCCAGTCAGCGCTGAGCCGCTGACATCCACTTTAGCCGATTCTTCCACCGGCTGAACCAAGAAGCACTGGATTTCATGGCTACGCAGCGACCCTATCCCACTTACACAGTGATCACACCAAATGAGCTAATCTTCCGCCCTTTCCTACCAGAGATGACCGAAGCAGAGCACGTAGACGAAGTCAGGAGCAACTATGGCGGCGACGTCTTCCAACTAGCTCCACGTCTCAAGTCTGCGCTCCTCGAAGCCAGAACCGATCAGAAGAACTCCTGGCAGGACATGCAGCTCTGCACCCCACCGCGCTACACCCAGATTGATATTCACGCAAACGTCCGAATCGGGCCTTGGATCCTTGAGTTCAGAAACTGCATTATTAAGGACATGCCTACGACACTTCGTGGAGTACTCCAAGAGACGCTCAATTGTCGAGAGAAGCGTGATTATCGCCGCCACGCGTGGGCATACCTCTACGATGGCAATCCAGAGAGCCTCGTCTACTTCACCCAAAGTCACTTCCCTTACATCCCTTACACGACCACCTTTCCATTGGGCTCTCAATCTCTAGAGGAGGTCATTGCCGAGAAAGAACAGGAATATGGCGTCAATGCTGTTATGGATGTTGCGCCGTCTATCAGCTTGTGGCACTGTGTCCAGCCCTCCGAGAGTGTCAAGAATGACGTGAGGACTCGTGGCTCAGATGATTACGTGATGGCAAAATTGAAAGAAGGTCCTTCGACGGTGGCAGGTATGCCTGTGGGTCATCCTGGTGGAAATTGGTTCTATTAAGCTGTGGTCGCAAACCCTGAGTTGGGGAGATACAACATCTTGCTGGTATGTATGTCGATCATTGGTATCAAGCCGGGCTGTCGAAACATCGAATGTTTTGAGAGGGAATCAGCAGAGCACCTTAAGGCTTGAAAATGTTGCAGGCGCGGAGCCGCCACTAGCATTGTTCAGCGAAGCATCAATTTAGAACTCAAGGCTGGAGTCATCATTTCATTTTCATCCACTCCTATGTCGCATGCCAGTTGTATGAGGTTCCGCAGAGCCATTGATTGAACCTTGCTGCGGATGTGACGAGCCTTTCTTCTCCATCTCTTGCTGGCCTCCATATTTCTTCTTCCGACATTGAGCACTGTCGACAAAGTACTCTGCCTTCCAACCACGATCAAGCCCCAGTATCTTGCCCTTGACAACACCAGTGATCGTCACACCAACCTCAACCAACCACAACAACACCAGAGCAATCGTCAAAATCGTCGAAAACACCCAAAACGTCTTCGCCTTCAGAATCAACCCCAACTCAATAGCCCCATTCGTAAACACTCCCACGGGAAACACCATACTCCAAATCGTCAAAGTCTGATCCCACTTCAAAATATCCCTTGGACTCTGCACAAGCTGATGCAAATTCGCAAGCACCGCATATCCCCACCAAAAAATCCCATAACCCCAAGTAACCAACCCAGCAAATTGACTCACATACCCAACAACCCTACTCCCATCCACACCAAGAAGGAAGACATTCTCAGCCGCACCTCTTTCAACAACTTGTCCCAAAATCATCAAAGCAAAACCACCTTGCCCAAGAGGTCCACAAAGAATCATCAGTTGATAAACATTCGTATGCATAGGAAAAGCTTTGTCCAACAATCTAACCAAAACCACAGAATCCACGACTAAACTTGTCGGCAGTGCCATTCCGATCAGTAAATAACTGATGATGATGACCGGAACTTGCTTATTCGCATCCAATTCGCCATACCGACAGACCACACCCCCACCCGCAGCAGCTGTCAAAGCCGCGATGAGAGGGAGTAAAATCCCAGGTGGTACAGCGTCGATCCCAGGAGCTTCCATTCGTGTGATAACATATGGGATTCCGATCGTGCAGAGAACGGCCATGGTGAGATTCAGCCACCACAGTCCATAAGCTGCGACGCCCCATCTTTGACCCCAGTCGCTTGTGAGGTTGATGACCAGCATTTGGATTATGGTGGTGAAAGCTATGGATATTGAAGCCAAACAGGAAGTTTCCATGATGTTGGTAAATAGCTGATTCGCCACATATTTCGGGAAGAGTATTGCGCGAGTGATGTAGATGAGGAGGAAGGAAGAGAGGAGGCAAACGTTTAGGACCCAAACCACTTGCGAGATTCGTGCTAGGCCGTAGAATTGGTAGTGAAGTTGGTGGAGGATGAGGGAGAGGATTCCTGTGCCTTGAGGGATGAGGAACCATTGGGATGAGAAGGATTTGAGGGCCAGACGCCATGGTGAAATGCGATCTTGTGATTGGGGGTGGTCATAGCTGTGGTTGTCTTGAGGAGGAGGGTCGCGGTCGCCATTTTCGGGCATGTCGACTCGGGTTGCAATGGCCTTAGCAAGGATCGTGTGCTCGCAATGCTTCGAAGCTGCATGTGTTTCTGAAAAGTACGCGTCGTGGAGATGAAGAGCCCAACGTCATGCCGGAAGCTACCTCCGACACCACATTCTGGGCCGTTTAGCCGGAGGCCGTTTGGTATACCATCTCAAATACTAATGTCACAGTCAATGCCTCCATCGTACAATACATACCTGTAGATATGGATGATGCGGCTTTATCAAAAGTGGTGATATTCCAGGTGTCACTCCGCAGAAGCCATATCAGCGGAGGATGTGCGAGCAATACTTAGGCGTTATCTCAGAATCCAAAATGCAACAGTCAACGCGTGCGTGTCGCGTGATACATGCTCCCAGCCCATGCTGCCATTGCGCCAAATCATAGATATTGTCCAGGCCCTCCACTGTATGGTCGTAATGCGCCATTTGATGATGCTCCAAATTCCGCCGATCGCCGTGCCGTTGCAGATGTCCAGCTGTCATCAGGTCAGCATATGAATAGTGATGTGTGCAGCGACATGAACTTACATCCGAACCTTTCGATCGTCGCCAGCGCTGGCAAAGATTCCTGGGTTCTTCGGATGCCACGCCACTGCATTGACAGTGCCAGGGTGATGAGCGTCAAGAGCGGCAACGTTAGCGCCTGTCTGTCGGCGCCAGATGTACACTCTGGAGTCTAGGGAGGATCAGTCAGTACACATAGTCGTTCTAGATTTGCAAGTGTATTGCGCATACCTTCGCTGCCGCTGATCACGAAGCCTTGGCCAGCACCGCCGAATGCACTCCGAATGACAAACTCTCTTTGCCGGGCACCATCGTACCTCTGCACAATCTCTCCAGTCTCGGAATCGAGAGCAAGTACTCTCCCCTCATTCATATTGACTAGCATGAGTTCGCCATCGTCCGAGAAGTTGATCGAGGTGAGGCGATCATCCATCTGCCATTCCCCGACTTTACAGTATCGCACGTCCGGGTCGAGTGAATACAGCATTATTCGGTTGTCAATCGTGGTGGCCACCATCCTCTTGCCATCGGTGGTCACTGCGCAGTCCGTGATGCGGAAGCTGGTGATGTTGTCTTTTTGTGAGATCTCCCAGGGAGGATCTCGCCAAGAATGGATCTCAGGATTTCGCAAGACACCACCATTACTGCTGGAGCCAGATGCTTGCTGTAACGAGTATAGCCCTAGTGGTCTTCGTGAGCCTTGAGTTCCTACTACGAAAGTTTGCGAATCCGGCAGCCAGGCAGCAGTGGTCACTGGATAATCGAAATGGTCAGCATGGCAGACTCGCTGACCGGTATGGACATTGACGACAACAAATTCGTTGTTCTGGCTGCAGGATATCAGATGTTGATCGTCCGGTGAGAAGGCAACATAGCAGATGCCCCGATTGTTGTCGGCTGTTCCAGCACTATTTGCCGCACCGCTGAGTGGACTGCGCTCATGTTCACGGAATTCATGTAAAGGTCGCCATTTCACAGTATCGTAGACCACGACCAGACCGTCTTTGCCAGCAGTTGCAAGCATTGTTCCGTCATGGCTGAATTCCAGAAACCAGACTTCGTCAGAGTGATTCCTAAGCTCGATTTGTTGGTGCAGTGGAAAGTCATCTGCAGAGCATTCGTGGTCAGTGTACAAGCTTGGCTGGGCAGTCGTATTGTGATATCGGCACTCAAGAATTTGTGTTTCTTGGACTGCATTGAGCAGCTGTGCAAGTCGATGTTCCGGTATCATCACTGAAGGCGAAATGAATCTCGAGACGTCGGAAAGTAGGTTGCTTCGACTTTCTCCTTCGGATCCATCCCATTCCGCTGTGCTGCGGAGGTCTGCTGCTGAGTGGCACATGACGAGGCTAACGTTCAGTCAGTCTCCAAGTGATACAGGCGAGTATAAGCTTGATACGTACCTTGACAAGAAGTGCAGACGGTTAGTGTCTGTCTTCAATGGTGTCAGCTCGGACCGTAACACGCTCAATGCAGCATTGGTCTCTCGACGTTCCAAGAGCTCCAAATATTTCTGCTGGCGGAGCAAGAACTTCAGCCATAAGACAGATGCATCTTCAGTCAAGGGAAGGCCTCTTTGTGAAAAGCCATTCTGACTGCCAGATGATAGCCTTCCAGCTTTCCGCCATGTTGGGCTTCCAGAATGCCCATTACCTAGAGCAACACCTCCGTCTAATTCGGCTGCTTCAGATCCAAAGAGTAAACACTCCGCCTCTTCCCAATCGCCACTGAGCACGGCGTTTCTGAATGCAGCAACGCTCGGGATCTCCAGCTCGTACCCGCTCTCTCGTGAGAGATGTTCGGCCGAGTTTTGATATCCCAGATCGGTCAACGTCTGAAGTAGAATTCGCGTGACTTGTTCTCTGTCGTGCCCAAAGAAAGGCTCTTTATTCCGTACTACTGCCGCGCCATCTACGTGACCATTTGTGTGAAAGCCATTGGTCTCGCTCTTGACGGAGCCATTTGTGTGCGGGGAAGACCCGTTCTGCGAGGAACCGTTCGTCGAAGGCCGCTGTTGTCTTTGTGAGATGTCGGTAGAGTCCAGCCGCATAGTCTTCTCGTTCTGGGTCTCAGGCTCGTCGTCTGGCAGACGAGCGCGCTTCCTGGCGTGCTTACCGGAAGCGGAGGCCCGTGATGAAGCTGGTCTCCCAGCAGGGTAATTAGAGGTATCGAGCGAAGACCTGCGTCTCCGCTTCAAAGGTCTTTCCGATCGATCAAGACCGGTGGGCTCAGGGTGCTCGCCGTCGTCTTCCGCTTGATCTTCGGCGTCAGATAAGGTATACTGAGGTGGTAGTGGTGCTGTAGAATCAGGTGCTCGAGAGGGTTCCTGGACAGGAACGGAGTTGGAGAGTGTGGATGGGCCGTCGGTGGTGAGTGGGGAGGTGTTGTTTGTTCTTTGCTCGTTCTCCAGCGCGATGGCTGGCACACTGAGTGCTGGAGTGAGAGTCCAGATGCCTTTGGAGGCCTGTTTAGGCCGAAGGCATTGGTCTCAGGCGAGTCCTGCGCCTGAAGTACGAAGTATGGTATATATATGCTCCACTGGGAGGTTTGCTTGTTGGAGATGCTGTACGTGAGGCAGCAGTGGACACACTCAGGTGGCAGTAGACTGGGTCGCTGGTTGGTTGGAGGAAGGCCGAGAGTCGGGGTCTCAAGTCCGCCGATTCAGCTCTTTTCTTTCGACGATGTAATTGTGCTTCGACGTGATATCGCGGGATGTGTGGTGGAGATGGGTTTTGGAGAAGGTGTATGTTGGCTGCGGAGGCTCGCGATGGCTGGCAGGCGAGTGTGGTATCGGGAGTGGTGAAAGCAACTGCTGGAGCTTCGGATGATGATGTGATGCTTCGCAGGTGTGCGGCTCAGCCCGGGTGGTCTTCGTCGGTAGGTTCGTCGCAGTAACACGTCTCTCGAATGCAATTCTCTCAACGACAATGTCTCGTTCCACATTCACGAACAATGAGTATGGGAGACTCAGAAGGAACAGCACGAGACTTGAAGCTGGCGTGCACCGGTGCCACAGCGAGCCGCGCCTGTCACGAGCTCATCGCATACCGCTTTCTGAACGACTAGCGGAGGGGCAGGAGATAAGAACAGTCCAACTGACCTGCTTTCTACTCCCTTTCGAGGCGTCTATCACCTTGATGATGCCATTCGAACAGCATGCTGCCAGCTTTCTCCATGATAGGCTCCCAAGCGCCGACTCGAAACTCCTTCACGCACTCGCGTGACACGACGCCAATCTGCTGTAACATCGCGTCTTGCTTCTGCCATTCATGCATCTGCACATCTCTACTTCTTACGGCATTCATCTGAGCACAGCACTAGCATCATGAGAGACAGACCAACATACTGCGGTTCTGCGCTTGAACTGGACTTATTATATGAATTGTCCATTCTAGTGAGTGCTCGACTTCGCATACGTCTAGCTGACAACATGAACTCAGAAACTCATTTCCCTACTCGAAGTGAAAGCTGCTCAGTGGACCACAAGCTCCCCTTTCAACTCGTCAGGACCCAGGTACTTCAAGATCTGGCTGGAAATATAGAAGTCTTCGCCATTTTCCTCAGTCTTCTCAAGATAGAAAGATTCGATGATCTCATGGGTGGTCTCGTCGATCTGCATACTTCCAGTCACAAGGACCATTACGCCGCCATCCATCCCGCCCGGGCAAGTTTGAAGGCTGGTTATTGTCATGGTAGCATTATGCCAAAGGATGCTTCCGAAGTGCTCTGCGATGGCCTCCCGACCATGCTGATGATATTCGTTCCAGAGGACTGAAGAAGTACTGCGGTAGAAGTTTGGCATATGGCTCCGCTCTTCTGGTCTCGAAAGGTGCCGATAGTACGCATAGATGTAGTCCTGTGCGATCTTGTTTGCTTCACTGAACTCATCGGCGAATGACGTAGATCTCTCCATCATTGGCGATTTCAGGCCCCTATATGACTGACGACAGCAGCTGATTGATTTCGCAGGGCCGGCACCAGTTGTATCTTCACGATTGGAAGCTGCTTCCACCGCTAACGAGCGCTTGAGCTGGTCACAGATGATGAACAGCGGAGAATCATAGATCAAGCCCACGCCGCAGCCACCGATCCTTCGACTTTCGTAACCTATCCCGTGGCGGCGCTACGTATCATTCAATGCCAAGACACAGTATAGCATCACGAAACGCGCTCTGACGAATGCGCCATCATCTGGCGTGAACAATGACAGGCTTCGATATTTGAGCTCAATGATTTTCGAGGATCATCTCTCTTCTCTTCATCACCACACGACTACCAAATCAACACCAATCGACTTTTCCAAACCACGCTCCAACGACGCTTCAAATCAACGAACAACACTAATTCAACAAACCCCACAACGAATCGACAATGTCCTGGTACCCAAGAGGCGAAGCTCCATTGATTGGACCTGACGGTGGCCCGGATACGAGAAGAGAACAACTCGAAGAGCTCCGTCTGGGCGGCGAGATGCAAGCCATGATCGACGCCCACCGCAGGATCGACTATTATGGTCGCTATGAAATGAGCCCCGAGCGCCATCGAGCTGCGGATAACTACATGTTCAATTACTTCTGGAACAGAGATCACACGGGGCCCTCGCGGTTCTCATAATTGGCGGTTGTAATTGCATGACGGCGGTTTGCTGAAAGGCACTTCAATCTGATTTGGCGTTATGGGTTGCTATGTAGTGCACTGAATGAAAACGCTTTTCGGCCTTACCAGCCAGCCGTTTCCGAGAGAACCAACCACGTTCAGGGTTCAATGACTGACTCGGCTTCATGTGAAGAAGACTTTGCGTGCGTACTGTTCTAGAAAGTAAGTACATTGCCGGCTTGGAAGTGCGCCCTCCTTCCCAAGCTGGCAATATGTTTATGTAGTCAAGACGCTGTGGGACCCAAAGATAATCAATGCTCGTTCTCGCATTGGAGTTCATGCTAGTCCCTGTGGGTGAGTACTAATGGGACACCACTCAGGAGCTATTTGGATATCTCTTTCATACAAATCGTGCCTAAGCTTCCGGCGATAACTCTGGAGCGACTTCGACTACAGCGACGCTCAGTCCTTCGGAATTCGAGACTCTGAAAGCGAGTCGTTCTTCTTCATACACTTTTAGAGTATCCGACCTCATCAGCAATTCGATTCGGGTAAGGACCTGTCGTAAGACTTAACCAGAATTTCCTCATTCTCGAGCTGGAAAGAGTGTCGGAATAGCACTCCAGCGATGTCTGAATATTTTCCCTTTCTCTTCGCGATGATTTGCTCGGCAGGTGACGCAAACTGGGGAGAGACGATGAGCGGCAGCTAATGTTTTTCATTTCCGTGCAAAGCGCGGATGGGCCTCCCTTTTACCAACGAACTCCTTGATATTATTCTCCACGAGTCCTCTTCTCTAGAGACTCTCTCCTTTGCGACGCGTCTGCCAAACGAGTCAAACAAGTTCTTCTTTCTCTTCCCAGTCACTCCCTTGAGATATTAGAGTACAGCCGTGCAATCCTTGCGGCTGCCGTCATCATCAGATCCGCCCGCGGCACTTTCTATTTGGGACCTGACCTGAAAGTGACAGCAACGCCGGACGCGACTACAGCATCATCGCCTGGCATCCGCAGCTAGCCGAACAGCAATTGGCATAAACTCGCTTCTCTGCCCTTTCCTGGCGCCTCAGCACGGTCTCTTCCTCTCGAAGCATTGAGGCGCGAAAAAATGGCGACCCCCGAATGGCTCGAGGTCGGCGTGCCCACGCTGGACAGACCTTTCGGCGTGCACCTATGGCCAATTTTCGCAAAGGCATTTGAAGCAGTCAAAGGATACAGCCCAGAGGACTTTCGCTTCGTGCCTGGCAAAACGCCAATGGCTTCAATGCCCGAGACTGCGATCACTCTAATCTCCTACTACATCATTATCTTCGGCGGCCGCGAGTTCATGAAGGATCGCCAACCCTTTAAATTGAACACTTTCTTCAAGATTCACAATTTCTACCTTACGGCCATCAGTGGAATACTGCTGCTTCTTTTCTTGGAGCAGCTGATTCCGACTATCACGAGAAACGGTGTTTTCTACGCGATCTGCCATTACAACGGAGGCTGGACTCAGCCATTGGTCGTTCTTTACTACGTAAGAAGAGCCAAAGGACCTTTTTGAGCGCAGGATGATGCTAATCTTGCACAGCTGAACTACCTGACCAAGTACCTCGAACTCATCGACACCTGCTTCCTTTTCCTCAAGAAGAAGCCGCTCACCTTCCTCCACACCTACCACCACGGCGCAACTGCACTTCTGTGCTACACTCAGCTCCTCGGCCATACCGCGGTATCATGGGTACCCATCACCCTGAACTTGACTGTGCACGTTGTCATGTACTGGTACTACTTCCAGTCTGCGCGCGGCATCAGGATTTGGTGGAAGAAATACATCACAATGCTCCAGATCATTCAATTCGTCATTGATCTTGGATTCGTCTACTTCGCATCTTACACCTACTTCAGCGCGCGATACTTCCCATGGCTCCCGACTTACGGACTCTGCGCTGGCGAGGAGTTTGCGGCATTTGCAGGCATGGGTATTCTCAGCTCGTACTTGGTCCTTTTCATTGGATTCTACATCTCGACATACAAGAAGCCAGTCAAGAAGGGTAGAGGCCGCGCGACTAGTGCTCTCGTGGAAATGAAGGACGAGCAAGTTCCAGATGTCAAGGAGGTCAGGAGAAGGCTATCGGGTAATGCCCAGACCATGAACGGATACAACAGCAGCTATGCCTCTGGAAAGGACGTGACTGCCACCCCCAGCGGCCGAGTCACCAGATCAAGAAAAGCATAGAATGCTCGCGAGCTGCACGCGTTCGATCGCGCGACATCGTCAGAAAGCTTGTCGGATTGGGCTGCGATTGATGCTGCGATTGACCAGTCGCGTCGATCTCAGGAGAACATAGAGGAAGAGCGTGCTGAGAAGCTGCGAGTGCATACACCTGGCAGATGGCCAGTTTGAAAGTTCGAGTCAGATTCTTGTAATCACCTAGGGTTGACGACAGAAAGCAAGAGCCAGGCGCGGGTCTTGTGTATGAATATTGATGCATAGTAGCATGGTTCGGCGAAAGGAGAGGGAAGGTCAAGATATTGGGAGGACTGTAGAATCTCTTCCCCTGGACTGTAAGCATGGTACGGTAAATACATAATTGCGAGAAAGAAAGAGACCCATTCTTGATTCAGCCACACTGCTTTTTCGCAGTCGACTCTTGCCGGATTTTCTTCCTAAGTACAGAAGTGGGTTGAGCAGGTACGTACTGAGCTTGCGGCAGCAACGAACGTTGTTTCTTAGCTGTGAGCTGACAAGAATCTACAGCCTTACAGCGCTCAGCATGACCAATGGAGACGTTGCGTTCGTTCCCAACTGGCACTGATTATCCTGTTCCAGAAATTCCGTTCCTCGCATATATCACTCGCATCAGAACGACCATCTCGGGTCGGACAACCAGAACCAACAAGGTGGAGCTTCGGGAGACCGTGCAGAGACTTACGGTCCGGATGAAGCTGCAGAAGTCTACAAGCATGCCATGAACGTCTGTATGCACGCATGACCGAATGTTGCATGACCGGACGTTTGCAGGTCAGCGAATGCGGCGTGATCCGGCTTTACTCACACAAGTCCTGCATTGGGCTCGCTCTTGCTTTTGCTCCGGGTCACTCGATGAGGAGAAAAGCACTGTTGTGGATTGACCTTGCGCAAAGGACGTGCTCACGTATTTCCAAAATATGGAACAAGAGCCTGGATGCCATGTCGTATTCCGAGATGGCCTGGACTGAACGGCCGCTCCGAAGAAAGGAAGCCGATATCAGCATAAAACAGCATCGGCAAGACACATGAGCATTACCATACAAGAGCCGAATTCTGGTCCACATGCTCGCGATCGTAGAATCCTTGACCTTCGTACTATCAACGACGAGCTGTGCAGCAACACGGAGCAATGGGCACGATCAGGCCAAACACCACACTGTGCGAGCAGGAACGTAACTTTGAATCCGACGGCGAGGAATGTCAAATACGATAGACTTGCCTATCCTTGCGCGGCACACCGGCACGAGCCTGAGGGTTCTCCACGACCACGTTTCAGCACTTACCTGTTCCTGGACAACTCTCCTCTCAGACCAATACGCACACTCCAATCTATCGCAATGATGGCCAGAGCCGGAGCTGTATTTAAGCTCCCTGTCCATTCCAATTGAATCTTTCGAGGCACAAAAGTTTGAATGTTCTGATGCGGCCTGCACATTGGTCACGTTCATCTACAAGCACCTGCTCCGCACCTTGAATTTCTTCTTGGCCGGAGGACAAGCCGTCAGAAGCGATGTGGTTGGTAGCTTGATCAAGCATCGCGAAGCAGACTCTGCAGATGCAGTACAGGGACCTGTCGACCATGGCGACCAGAACATGGCTGCCATCGTCTACCTTTGAATGGGATTACACCTCATGTCTCTGTCACAATTCTGCGGGGATAACTTTAGGCCGCTACTACAGCATAACTCCTTCATGCCGTCAAGTTCGTCAATTTCTAAGGTCGTCATAGCTGGAGAACTACAGCAGGCCTTTGGCGGCTGCCAATGCAATGAGACTGACAACTGTCTGGGCAGCATACTACTTCGCGGCAGTGGCGCTTGGAAAATGGCACCAGGCAATGGAGCTCGGTCCAGCTATGGCCTTATACGCGTCGATACCAGAATGTGCGCGTAATTGCATCGATTCACAAACGACTGCACACTCAAACTGCTCACTGCTTGACATTCAGTGCAGATGCGACAGTAAAGAGGTCAGCAAAAAGTCTCAGGACTGCGTTCTGGACCAATGCACGCGTCGGCAAGCCCTTATAGCGAAAAATGCAACCCAGACAATTTGTGGCCGACCAATCCGAGACAGATCGAATACTGTCCGATTTTCCTCGGCAATATACATGACAGTGGCGGCACTTTCTTATGGCATCCGGATAGCTTCGAAGATCCACGTGCAATGGCCATGGAACGGACCCTTTCGATGTATCACTCAGCTGTGGTGGGACGACGTGGCTATGACAATCACTGTGTTATTTGGATTAGCTCAAAGCTCTCTCGGAAGGCCAATATCAACGCCAGGCCTAGGCATGGATATCTGGACGTTGACACCTGCTCAGGTCACAAAATTCATCAAAATCTTCTATTGGGGGGAGCTTCTATACATCACTGGCTTGTCGATGGTCAAGACGTCTATGCTGCTGTCATATCTTCGCTTCTTCGCGTCTCCCAGGTTTCGAAAGCTGGTCTGGCTGGTCATCGCTTTGAACACCGTGTTCATGCTACTATACGACTCTCTCGCAGCTTTCCAATGCATACCAATTTCTTACTCCTGGAAGGAGTGGGACACAGGACAAGGCCACGTCGGATACTGCTGGATGAAGCGGCAACCGGCAGCGTGGACAGCATCGGGGTTCAACATCATCTTTGATCTCGTTGTACTAGGCATGCCAATGCCCCTGATCTGGAGGATGGACCTCAACCAGCGGAAGAAGATACTCGTCATACTTATGTTTGGTGCAGGTGTCTGGGTATCTCTGGTCAGCATTCTCCGCCTTCGTGTCATGATCTATTACGGCAATACTCTCAACCCAACATGGGACTACGACTGGATAGCGAGATGGTCAACAATCGAAGTCGACTTCTGGGTTCTAGCAGCCTGCATGCCAGGTATACGAAACTTCGTCAAACGATGGGCACCAGAAGCTGTAGGCGAATCCACAAAAGGTGGCGTAGAATCAATCGAACCAGGTCTCTATCAGCCCCAGCAAAGAAGCACACGACGAAGCGATACAAGTTTCGTCGACGAATACATCCAAAATCTCGAATACTTCCGCATCCCAGAAATGACGAATGCCGCTACGGTTCGAAACATGAGGATGGGAATGCTATGGAGCAGAGCAAGTGTCGACCTCGATCAATTAGAAATCGCAGGCTGGAATGTCAACATCGGTAGTCGTCTCTCCGGTTGCAATAATCCTACTCCACCGATTGGAGATTTCGGCGTCAATCAAACCATGCCTATCGACGAAGCGGGCAATGCATATGCCAACGCGACGGAAGCTTTACCTCCACCGACCGATGAAGAGAGTAAGAGGAAGGGACGTGTGATCGATTGGCTTATGCCGTGGCGAAGGTCGAGGAACAATTCGAGTGAGACTTTGTCGAGATCGAGTCGGAGAAGTGGACGTGGAGCGAAGAACAACACTCTTTCCACGACTGCTTCGACTGATCGTGATATTCCGCTCGGATCGGTCAAGACACAGAGTGTGGCAAGAGTCAATTCTACTGTCAAGTCTTTCGAAACGGAGACAACGTTTTCGGGTTTGAGGAGTGAGAGTGGAATGGGCACGAAGAGTGATGCTGCGAGTGATATGAAAGAGTTTCATGCGAAGTGAAAAACTCCATGCTGCTAGCTCTTCAACGACTGCTTGCACCGAGACGACCGTATCCGAAGGACAAATTTGAAACATCTCAGCAATGAGATATGTCCACCATGTATGAATAGCTTAATCCCCAAGATACCCACATAGCATGACAGTAACGGCCGCTGTAATCACCGCATCACCAGCACCCAATGTTTCCACATATGACTCCGAGATCAGTATCTCACCCTGTCCCCAGCCTTAATCTCGCCTCTCCTAACCTGTCCCATATACTTCTCCCATATCTTGCCCTCCTCTCCTTCTCCATCTGGAACCCCCAACGGAGAATCCTCCCACATAAGATACAACTTAATGGCAGCATCATGCTCATTCTGCTTCTTCAGATTTTCTTTGCAGATTTCCTCAGGATCTGGAGGGCAATAGCAAACTGTCGCGCGTCGGATGGGGTGAGGAGTTGCAGGAGACGCCGCTGGTACTGGTGCTGGTTCAGCCCAAGGACGTAAAAGTTTCTGCTCAGCGATCTCTTCCCCCGTAACCTCAAACTCGGAAAGGATTTCTTCCTTAAGTCGCTTAGGCAAATTGGTGAAGACGAGCCCAAGTTTGAGGATGGAGTGCGCTATAGGTACCAAAGTCAGTCAGGCTTGACATCGTTTCTAAAAACTATTTTTCTCACTCACCCGTCTGTTTCCGCAAATATCTCTCCTCAAATTCCTTCTTTGCTTCTTTCTCGACCATACCTTTTCTTACTTTCTCCTTATCCTCTTCTACAGCCTTATTGACCGCCTTCTCTACTCTCTCCTTAGCCTTTTCTCTACGTATTGCCGTCCATTTCGATTGAGAGATGCATTCTCTGCAGACATCTTTTTCTCCAATGGGGCGATGGTCGCCAGGTAGTAATAGGAACCATTGGTGGAACCGAGTGCGAGGGCCGGCTTTTAGTGCTTTTCTGCAGGCTTTGGAGAGGTTACGGGGCCGGGGGTCTAGTTCGTTGAGACCATCGGGCCACCAGGACTCGCCAGGTTTGTAGTCCGATGGAGTTGGGACGTCGTAGCTATTGCGTGGATATACTGGTGTTGTAGAGTCGTCGAAATCGCAGTGGGAGTTAGTTTCGGGGTGACGAGAAGGTAGTTCGATGTAGCGGAGTTGAGGGATGTCGAGTTGCGGCAGCATGTTGGCTGAGACATCTGTTGCTTGATATTGTGGCATGGTTAAGCTCGTGGATCTGGGCTTGGTTCTGCTGCTTGATCAACTATGTTAGCTAAGCTGGCAAGAGAACATGGCGGACAATGTAGAAAGACAGAGAGCTGGCGTTATTATACCATGATAGTAAGACACTGGTCTCGCCATATGCCATGAGGCTTCCTTTGTCCACGATGACATCCTTCGAGAGGCTCCTTGCACCAGTGTATGTTGCATGAGGGCCTAGTCGAGCGATGCCTGCGTGCTTCACGCAGGGGAGATAGGGATGGAGAGAAGTGGCAGCTGTGTACCATGACAATTCGCGCCACTGAGCGTCATTGGAAGCATGGAATTGTACAGATCGAAGTGGAAAAGGGCAGTGGTAGAGACATGGCGTGAATTTCTGCTTCTGAATGCGAGTGCAAGACTACTATGCTATGGAATCGAATTCACGCTTCCGCCTTTGTCTAGTCCCTTGACCAAAATCACTCCCTCACAAGTAGAACATGACTCCATCCATATTCGGGTGCCAAGGGTTACGTCTCGTGAATCCATACTTCTTCATCTGTCGATTAGCAGCTGGGCGATAATAGTCTCGATCGCGGAGGTCGTTCTTGACAAAGTCGTTGTATTGAGTGAAAGTCTCAGGTGGAACACCTTGTGGCATATTTCGATTCATGATCGGTCTTGAGGCACGATAGTCTGGGTCATCGCGGCGAGTAAGCCAGTGACGGAGGTATGCACGGCCTCTGTCGCAGAGACGATCGGCATAGTATGCTGGAGCGCAGTACGAGACACCCTTGGTGGCGCGAGCGTAGGCGTAGCAGAAGTCGTGAGTCTACGAGCAAAAGTTAGTAGGGGTTTTGAGGCCAGCTTGGCCAGGTACTTACCACTCTTTGAAGTTCGTCTGCGGAGAATTGCATATTGTTGGTCAACGTGAAATAGTGAGCAGATCTGCCCATGCCGATGATTGCCTGATGAGACTGGAGGTAGAAATCGAGGGAATGCGGGTGAGTGATGACTTGATCAACGACCAGACCTGGACGGACGTTGCCATAGCCTTGATGGAGTCCCTTGGAATCGACATCGGCTGCCTGTAGTGCATAAAAGCGTGTGTTGTGGCGCTTTCCGACGACAACATATGTCAACTTGAAGGGCTCATTGAGGTTGGTCTTGTCTTCGAAGAGGTCCGGCGCCTGTACTTCGTCGTGTTTCTGCTGGTCGCCAGGTCGAGGAACTGGAATGGGCCATGGATCACGCTGCGTATCCAGCACTGCATTTGTAGGCGGATTCTGGGCTCGCCAATTGAGATATTCGCGTGCCCAATTGTATGCCTGCTGGATCTGAGGAATCTCGTAGAGTCGGACCCTGTCGTACTGCGACTCAGAGACTCCATCTCGGTAGAACAGCATGTTTGCGGGCAATTGACCGTTATGCTTCTCTGCCCAGTCAATCAAGCGCTCCTTCACCATGTCTCCGAGCTCAACAATGTCTTCTTGTCTGCCGCGCTGCAGCCGCATTGAGCCAGGAAAGTGCATGAAGTCATCGTCAGTCGTACCAACAACAGCTGCAATCGAGGGCGTACCGGGGCTGGCGGTAGTCGGTGGATGAGTTACATCAGCACCAATGACAATCGTATTGCCGAGCCGTTTTTGGGTCTTCAGAGCTGCAAAACCTTGCGTGCCAAGATCATGGTTGACTCCTGCGGAGCGCATGTTGAATTTCAATGCGATGTTCGATGCAGCTTGAGGGTTGAAAGCTCTAAAACGCTTCTCGTCCTGCACACAGAACACGGTCTGAATGCCCAGCTGTAGCTCAGCGACACGCTTGATGAACGCATACTGGTCTTGATTCTTCTCTTTGATCAAGACCAGCACGACAGCACGAAGCCTATCTCCTGGCAGACCATTCAAAAGTTGATGGATCACAGTCTCATACTGAGGTGTAGGCTGCCGAGTGTGAATAGGATGAGCAGGATCGCTTGCGGCTGTACTGAAAAGAAATCCCGGTGCTGTGCCGCTAATGCCGTGGCCTGCAAGTGCCTTTCGGAGCGTTTCAATATTGTTTGAAAGCGCCTGTCTAGATATGCCCGTCAAGTTCAAAGCGAAGAGCTGCGAGACACCTGGACAGTTCTTGAACTTGACCCGTTTGAGATCCCAGGAAGCATTGGTGGCTGGTTTGGACTCGCCATTGTAGCGGATCTGAGGGATCTGTAGCCAATGGCCAGGAATTCGAAGCATGTTGTTGCCAACCGTCATGCCGAACTTAGCAGTCAGATTGGCTCCTTGCGCCTGGGTTTGGAGCCCAAACATACGAAGACCTGGGCCCGTGATGCGCTGCATAGATTGGCTGGGAAACATACGCGCAGCATTGATCATCCTGCTGATAGCGTCACTGCTCAAAGGACTGCCAAATCGCTGAAACTCCACAATCTCGAGTACTGTCGCTGGGTACCATCCCTCAAATCCCATCAAATCCCCACTGCTTGTCGCTATCTTGATCGAGGCAGTGTTCTTGGCAATGTTGATGGGATGGCTGGAATAGAAAGGATCGCCATGATTGTTCGGGTCTTGATACCATTGAGAAATGGTCTGATTTGGGTTGTTGATCGTTCGTTGCTGCGAGACACTCAGGCCGCTGATGTCCCGAATGAAACGATACTCAGTTCTTTGCCCGCGTGCTGCCCAATTTGGGGGCCCGACGTTGTAAGTGATTCTGACTTTTACGCCTTTTAGGAGACCAAGCTGCTGTCTAGCAGTCAGATTGTTTCCAACAGAGTTCAAAAGGTCTTGGACAGTCAAACGAGCGAAGAAGGCAGAAGTGGCGGTATTCATGTTGACAAGGAAGTTGCTGATACCCGGTCGAACAGACAAGGAGAATCCGCTCAAAGCGATCAAGGCATTATTGTTGTTAGGCCGAAATGTCTGGAGAGAGATCGGAGTCTGCGTAGTGTCGAAACCTTTACTGCCTGAGGTGAACTCAACATTGTGCCCTGGAGACCGAGCAGCATCGCTCAAGAAGGCATTGAATCCGCGGAGAAGAATTCCAGGGCGGCTGTTCCTGTCGCTGCCTGCTGCGGGGTCGTTGAATTGCTGAAGGTCGCATGGTATCGTAGACTCATAGTAGACGTTCAGCTGCTGTACTTGCAACTGCTCACCACACTCATTGCGATATGAGCCAGGATTATTACCAACTGGAAGGGGAAGTATCAGTTGTCGACCGCCACTTCCGATATTGAACAAGGGCGCAGTGCTCCAGATAAGCTGATAGTCGGTAGCCCAATGTTTGTGCTGGCCAGCAACATTGAGGCTGTGATGGCGGCCCAGGAATTGATCGAAAATGAGCTTTCTATCAGCACGCTTGTGAACTTTTTGGCCTCCAGCTCTGACCATTTCAATGCTGTAGACATAGACCTGTGTCGGTATTGTCATATCGAAATAGTTTGTTGCAACCGTAGAGGCTGGTCCGCGGGCTTGGAAGGCATCACGGAGCCCGTGATTGTACTTGATGGCCTGCAAGTTGGTGTTGTCGTTCGGATCTGTTCCTTCGTTGTTGGCGATAGCTTGAGCATACGTCTGCACGGTATTGCGGGCAGAGTTTGCGTTGGTAGAAGTCCCAGAAGGCAAACCATTTCCACCATTTCTGACATTTCCACCGCCTCCACCGTTTCCACCTCCTCCACCGTTTCCACCTTTTCCACCTCTTCCACGGCCTCCACGATCACCACGATCACCGCGAAAGCCACCACCACCACGAGAACCATTGAAGTCAGTGTTGTTGGAGCTCATCTTGATTCAGAAACGAGTTGTGCTGTACTATGGGAATTGAGAAAACGATCTCGATGAAGAAGGAAGAATCATAGTTGGGGTACAACGATCTGGTATATCAGTTGATATGGCTGCTTGCTCGCCATTATACGTATTATCGTGAGACATACCTGCATAAATTTGTTCCAGCAAATAGGGAGCCAGAAAGCGATGTAGCAAACGGAATCTCGCATCTTTGTGCTGGTACCTGTTTGTCGATGCATACGGTCTGCATCATGCTTGTCTGACAATGAGATGTGCAGATGGCTTGCTGAAAACTGGATGTAGGTCTTAGAGACGGATATGTGCATGGAAGATGCTGCCCGAAGAATATCCGGAAAGTGGTTCAGAGCCACACTGCTGCGGGTATCGAGGGTGGAAAGGCTTGGAAAACGGAGATGACTGAGGTGGATTCGCGGCAAATTTCGGGGATCGATTTCTAGAAGGAGGAAGATGCGATTGTACCTAACGTTACATATGTTCGAGTAAAGTCAGCCGCAATCGCTATCATCGATGTACTCAGCGCAAGACTTACTCAGCATCAACAGCAGGAGGTGGCGTAAGAACCCAAAGGTCTTCATCCACATCGAAGTCTCCGGCAGCAATCATGTCCTGCCTGATGAGACGAAGATAGTGAATATCTTCAAGCAGACCAGTCTTGGGGTCGAAGTCAGCAGTGCCACGAGCTTTCATATTGACCATGAGCAAAGTCTGTATGATAAGTCGAATCATCTGCTTGTGCTCATAATCAGTCTTATACGTACCTCGCCGGTAGCCTTCCGGTAACAAGATCTTCGTGAAGTCATGACCTGGAGGCGGAGGATCTTCCTGGCCGAGGACGAGACACTCCAGTATCAGACCGATTGCATACATGTCGGAAGGCGGTGCTCGCTCTTTGGCGAGTCTGAGATACAGTGGGAACGTTTCTTCCGTGCAGTCGAGCATAGGAGAACCGATGATGGCCACGTCTTCGGGAGCGTGATACATCTCTGTGCCGACGCTGACATCGTGGTGATCTTTTCCAGCTATCTTGGCGCAGCCGAAATCTCCGATGACCAAAGTTGGAAGATCGTCGACCTTGCGTGGCTTGTTCCATTTGAGAAAGATGTTCTCAGGCTTGATGTCGCCGTGTACGAGAGGCTTGAAGCCGGGGTCGATGGTGTACTGGCCGTGACCGAAATATCGCAGGCCATGATGGATGAACGCCATAGCTTCTATGAGTTGAATCGTGGCATGCAAGATGAAGCTGTCTGGGACTTCTTCGTTCACGCGAATGAAGTGCTGTGCCTGGAGGTACAAATCACCACCGTTGCAGTGTTCCATAAATATTTCATATTGTCCAGGCTCGGCAGACATTTCTTCATGCCGCTGACAAGCGAACACTCTGACGATGTTGGGATGGGGCTTCATCAGGCTAGCAATGAATGCGTCATTCGGATATTTGTACTTGCCCTGGTCCCAGGATCGGCGGTTGTGCTCGTTGAGCTCGACTGGTCGAAGAACCTTTCGAACGACGATTGCTCCGTTTGATCTGCTCTCCAAGAACGAGACTTGACCCTCGCCAGTGGCTGCTAGCGTGTGAAGCACGTCGTAACGGTCTTCGCTGGAGTAGATCTGCTCGACTTGCGCTTCCGCTTTCAGGAGAGTTGCTTCTGTGGTGGTCCCTATGACTTTCAATCCTGTGAAGAGCGCAGCCGCGGAGTTGGCTGTCATTGCAATTGCGGACCCAAGCTTCTGGAGCCGGGTGGGCTTTGGGGACTGTTGTATCTGATGCATGTTTGTAGCAAATGCCAGGTTGAGTTGTCCTCGGAGAAATACGCTGCGAAAGTCGATAGTGCCAGCACCAATCGAAAGGCTCTTGCGCTGACTTCAGGGACGGAACGATAAGGAGAAGGGGACGTAAGGAAGGGAAAGATGGTTTATGGTGCTGTGAAGACAGACAAAGACTTGATGATCCTCCTTTGAAAGGCGCACTGGACACAGATTAGGATAGCATTGTCAACATTGTGGATTTCGACACAATAGTATTGTTGATGAGGGATCCATTCCGGGAAGTCGCGACAAGTTGACATGAGGAATGTACATGCTCAGTCATTGAGTTCTGATCCCTAGGGCTGCACCATGCATGCAAAGCAAGATGGTGGAAAGCGTCGGAATTGTATCGATGTCCATGGCAGTAGCACTGGACTAATGTATCGCCAGCCAGCTGCTCAACACGAGATGCGTGCGCACAAACAACCTGCTGAGATTCACCTGCTGCATCGAAGCGTGGCAGAGAGGCTTCTGTATCCGAGTAGACATATCAGTGTCTGGCATAGTTGCTCAAGCTGCCGTGATGTTCTCCTAATGGTGTCTTTCCAGGCTGTGTCTGCAATTGCTTCGCAAGGCACGTTGAAACGCATGTGCCGTGGAAGAAACAAGTTCACAAAGACTAGTCGAATAGTCTACGCGAATACGTTGCGGCCTCCATGTTACGGAATGTGGTCTTGTGGTGTTGTCCAAGGTGCCTCAAGTTCCGTAATAAGCATCTGGAGCTTTGTCCGCACCCTTAATTTGCTCCATATGCACTAATACCAGCCACAACGTGTCTTGGCCGAGCTGTAGCTGCGTTCTCGAAGGTTGCTTACCAGCTTTCGAGCTCGGACCAGCTGAACTCATTGAAGACTCCTCATCCTTCTCATCAACATGAACCTCTCCGATCCACTCGCTGAGAGCTCTCATCTGCTCAGCAGACTTTTCGCTTTGCGATGCCCTGTGTAGCAAATCTTGGACATCGATGTTGAGCTCGAGTGCTAATTCCCTGGAATCACACAACAATGCGTGCAGTCCTCGAGAGTGGAACCAATCTAGATTCGCTGTGGCCAGATATGCCAGAGCGCGCTGACGTGGCGTCTGAGGTTTCTTCATAGCTGAAAATGGAGCGCTTAAAACGCTGCCAACGACGTGAGAAGCAGCGCCGACAGTAAGGCCAACGAATCCACCAAAAACGCCGAACGGGTTGAATGACTTCGCGGACTTGCCCATGGCTTTCACACTCTTCTTTACATTGTTCGCATATTGCTTCTGGAAGTCGCCCATAGCATGACCCACGTCTGCAGCATGATGAAGGGCCTGCTTAGAGACATTTGCGGAGAGGAAGGCAGATGTTGTGTTCAGAAAACTGAACCAGGAGTCCGGAGGTATTCCGTAGTTGATGAGGTTGGTGGGATAAGCAGCGAGGAGTGGAGCAGTGGAACCAGGTGATACTTGAGGTATTGCTAATGGCTTATTGATGGTACTCGCTGCGGCCAATGTGTATGACGGGAGTTCGGAATTGGGAAAGTTGAATGGAGCGGATGCTGTGGGACCGATGGGCTTCCCATCAGCACTCTTTTCTTGGGGGTAGTCTTCGCCAGCACGATCGGGCTCGGTCCTCTTCTCTTCGGGAAAAGCTGTGCTTGAAGCATCGGGCTGTGCCTCTTCGTAAGAAGGGAGGTCGTCCCCGGCAAGCGTCTGCTCCTCAGCTCGTGATGAAGCAGCATCCGAAAGGTCGTCTCGGTCTTCGTGCTGGGAGCTGCTCTGCTTGGCTTCCACTTCCTTGGACGTGGCCATCGTTCCAGTGACCATAGCTTGAATTCGTGGAAATAGTATACGGATTTTCGCGGTCTCTGAATGTAATGGCCACGGAAAGGCTCAGGTCTGGATCGAGATGGTGAATGTGTTCAGCTTAGGAGCAGTCGAAAATTGATTGCCGCTAGCAGAGCTTGAAATACAAAGCGACAGATCTGGTCCGGTTATCGTGCTGTGAGCACTTCGTACGAAATATGAAACCATCTTGATGATGTTCTCAGCTCCGATATTTGAAGCAGGGATACGAGAGGAACGACACGAATGCGAGGTCCACATGGCTCGAATCTGATTGGCCATACCGCCTTCGGCTCCCTGATGGGGATAGTGCGTGAATGCTTCTAAGCGTGGCTCATCTGTCGATGTCTTTGTGCTGTACTTTCAGGACAATGCCAATCACCGTCATTGTCGCGCGCCAAAGTCAATGGCTTGTGCAGGCAGCAGAATTCGGTATGGCGAAGCTGAAGGTACAGAGCTAGAGGCCAATGCCTGGAATGGCTTCGCCATGCGGCATTGCCGACTGTCTAGGCATCCATATTCCGGGTGACGATCATGGCTGCAGCTCTGTATGATGTGCTGAGAAGCAGAGATTCAGCGGATCAGCATTCCCGTCGTTGCAAAATGCGGCCCCGAAGCGTGGTCGAGCGAGCAGAAGCAAGAGCCCGAAGAGTGACTCGAGCAACACAAGAGGCAGGAACAAAGAGTCAAGAATAGACAAGAAACAGCTCATCGCAAAGCTGTCGGTATTTTGGACAATGTCCTGTGGCTGAGTCTGGACGACTTGCATGTGTGGACAGGTACAACGGCAGATCAACGTGGAATACTGTAAAGTACGCGCGACGCGAAGATTCAGCGCCAAGACATTTTTGCCAGCGTCATGTCCTGAGACAAGAACGACTGCTGTGCTCAAACCCTTCTCAAAACTCCTTCCTAAGCACATCCAAAACAACAGGTACAAGCAGCTCCGGTCTCGTAAACGGCGCTCCATGTCCAGCCTTCACTTCATAAACACCAACATCCCTCCCTTCTCTAGCTTCCCTTACTTTCTCAACCATACTCATCTGCACTCTGGGAGGAAGTGGAATATCCTCAGTCGTAACAATGAACACAACCTTATCCACATCCTCATACCCAGCATACTCTGTCTCATTCCTGAAAGATAAGTAAGACTGATATCGAAACTTTTTTGCCCATGCCACACCCTCTGCTTCAGGGAGATCTGAAAAGGACATTCGTGCTGAGGAGAGTGGGTCAGAGTGGTAGAGAAATGGTCCCTGTGATATCAAAAATTAGTGGAAGGTGAATTTTATTGGATCTGGTAGAGGAACTCACGTCCGCCCCAACAGAATCAAACTGCAGCTCCGCTTCTTCAGTGATTTTGGTCGTACATTCTCCCACCTTGGGAGCGAAGGCAGCAAGATACACCAATCCTATCACTCTTCCTTCGCCCGGTATGCCTGTTCGACAGCCATTCCGCTCTCGCGTTGAGGTCAAGCCACGAACGCATTCGCTCAGAACACAGCCAGCGTACGAATGTCCGAGGATCACCACATCTTTGCCAAGATCGCAGAGAGTTGTGAGGATACCAGAAAAGAACGCGACGTCTTCGTGCAATGTAGCAGGGCGTTGACCAGGCCTTCTGGATGCTGTGAGAATGTCGTAGGCGAAGACTTCGTAGCCTTGATTTCGGAGGCTGGTGATGACGCCATCGTACTGGGGAGCAGTGTCAGACGGTTGGTGTCTCCAGATATGCTAGGAGCTGGAACCTTCAGGTGGCGATTGCTTGATTCTTACCATGTGAATGTGTGAGAAAGCTCCAGGGATGAGTAAGACAGTTGGCAATGGCTTGGACTCAGGAGGGCTGCCGCGCTGTGTCTCGCCTGTCCTTTTTGAAGTGGTTGCCATTGTCATCAAAACATTGGTGATCCTGCACAAGAAAGATGCGAAGCGCGAGGAAACATAGTGGTCCTATACATCATTCATACCAACGAGCACCAAGCTTCATAGAACACCATCCCGAATCTCAGTCCCGGTGCGAGGTAGAGGTCCTACCAAGGAATGGCGCGAGCACCGAGACAAGCCCCGTGAAAGAGCGCGTTATCACTTCTCGGAAGGTGATGAGCTGGACATCGCATAGTAGTAGCGTATGTCGCTTGCAGAGACATGGCGTTACGGTACATTACCTCAGAAAGCATTGAGGGCGAGCCTGGGAGAACCCAGCATTTGCCGGACCGGACGAACTGCGGCCGCGCACCCGCCTACATAAGAGTGCTCCGTGGCCTCCCTGGAACCGCATGCGTGATGCTTCCCTCTGGCAGCGCGAAGAAGAACAAGAAGATGACCCGAAGACTTGCCACGGTGCATTACTCGAGGTGCAAGTTGGACATGCGTTTATGGCAGGTGAAAGGTACTGCTTCAACGAGGCCAAAATTCACCTTAGTCTTCGTTGACTCAGACCACACTGCACATAACCCAGGCCGAGATGGCGTGAGAAGCGGGAGCGGATATTAAGACGAAGCTGGAAGTGTGGAGACAAGAGCCTCGTGCCTGTAAGGTACATTGAAATGCTCAGTTAGTATGCTCAAAGTGGGTATCGTAAGCACCATCATCAGCGCCATACAGAATCTCACAAACTCCTCCAATGGGTATGTCCATCACTGCATCGGTCCCTTCATTCCATAAATTACGCCAATCGAGCTCGGGACTGAGAGGCAGCACTTTTGTGACGCTCGATTGCCTGCTGTGTGCATTCTTGCCCTTGCCGCCAGCTTTCTTTCCGATACTGCTCTTCTGACCGTGGCCGATCTTGTACTTGGTCGCATCGAAATCATTCTTCCAGCTAGCTTTCTCGCCACGTATGATCTTGCCATTAGCATCTACAACAGCCACATTGGCAGCCTCATCTACGAGACATTCCACGCTCTTGAGAGGCAGCGTCAGATAGCCGACATTGTAGGATGCCAGAGCGACATAAATGTAGACGACAAGCATGACTGTCCAGGCGGGAACTGCCAGAGCCCACCATCTGTTGGGATAGTAGTAAATGCCGAGCTGGTGCAGGAATGGAGACGGCAAAAAACTCCATAGCAGGTACACGATAAATGCCAAGCTACTGGTCAAGTAGAGAGTAAAGCCGTAGTACTCGTAAGTGGGCACACGGGGGCTCGCTCGAGGAATCGGCTTGGCGGACCGGAAGGTGCTCGTTAGCGTCGATGCAGCGGCGGAGTTTGGTGTCTGCGTGCCCGTCACATCGCCACGAGTATGCGGCGTGCCTTCGTCGCTGGAAGGGTCTGGCGTGGTAGGCCTGCTATTCTGTGCTGTGAGAGGCCTCAAGAGTGAGGTCAAGGATGGGGAAGGCGGCAACGGCGTGGGTGGGCGATTGTAGAAAGGAGGGGCGAAGGCGGAAGGTGCGAGGTGTGTGTAACTTCTAGAGTACTGGTGGTATATTGGCCGTGTTGGAAGGTTTGGTACGTGCCCGTCTTCTTCCTCCCCCGACTCCTCGTCCGTAGATCCTGGTGATAATGATGGTGGTTCGTGAGCTGAGTCTAAGGAGAAATCTTCAATAGATGCAGGCTCAGAAGGCGAAGTGATGTTATCGCCAGAGATGTCGGGCGAAATAGTTATGGCATGGTCTGGATGCAGTGTCGCAGGCGTACCATTGGCAGTAACATTCTTCGCCGGGCTGCTATTCTCTTTCTCGAGCGAACGAAGCGTGGGTAGATTTGGAGTCGATTTGGACTGGAAGCCAGCAGGCACGTTCAAGGGCTTCGGCGGCGTGCCTTTGCCTCTGCTCTGTGGTGGCATTGTGCTTGACACTACTGTCAATGTAGCAGGCCTGAGCTATCTACGAACACGAGTACACGAAGTTCCTGGTCGTGTCGTGTCGCGACCGGGACGCGAACGCCGGGCGCCGAAAGCTTGGCAAGCTTGGCTTTACCTCGCTCGAGAACAACGACATGCGTTCTGTCTCGCGCATGGTCCTCTATTGCGCTTCTCATATCATGCCCAACACTATCTTCAACTCAAAGCGGTGACATCTGAAAGGCGTGGTCATGGCTCTGTGCTTGCTATATGGCTGAACAACGGCCCTTCAAGGACCTGCGAAGTTGTGCCCCAGAATTGGTGTGGACGTTACTACTCCATTGTGACGCCCTGGGTTCTATGAAGCGAAGGCCCCCATGAAAGAGCTTCGACCAGACTGGCTGCCGTACGATGGTCGCAGAGAATGGCGGCCATGATGTTCTCCACTTCACCGTGATGTGCTTCGGAAGCATTTTCCCGAACTCGTAGAAACTGCTCAGCGTGCCCCTGGACTTCTTGGCCTCTCGCATCACCCAGGTCGACCTATGACCATGTTACAATTGGGCTCACCAGCTGAGGTGGGCTATGTCAGCACTCTGAGCTGGTTGAGCAGTTCCTGCGATAGAAAGCCATCGCCGGCCATATATTTCACAGTGCGCGGATTGGCAGATATAAACGAAATACAAGACTCTTGTAGAACCACGAGAATGAGACCATCGAAAGAGTCTTTGTCAGCTTCGGTACGAGGGTACGAGGAACGAACGCCAATTAAGGTATGTGGGCCTCGGGGATGCACTTAGGGCTACGACTGATTCTTGGCCGCAGCCTTATCGAGACTCTCTCCACAATCATCGCTGCATCCCTCTGAAAATCCGTCGGCTGGCATGGCCCGTCCACTCTGGAGTGCCTTGCTTCCTTTCCTTTCGCTCAAATCGATAGATACCCTGTAAAACAATGTATGGCTCGTGACCCTCAAGCGGTGTCTCTTGCATGTAAGCGAGAAGTGCTCCGCTCTATCTCGCGGAGCAGGTCTAAATTCTTTGATTCAGCCGATCAGAAAGTACGAACGAAGGCAAGCGAGCGGCATCGAAGAATCTTTGGACAGACAGCCGAGACAGCGATGTCCTAGGCGTTCCAAACATCAGTCGTCGAGGTCTTTTTTCTTAGGTACCAGGCGTGGTGGACCGCCCGCCGAAAGGCCTTGCGCAAATAAGTGAACAGGAAGATTTCTGTCGTCCTATCTGTGCGCTTATAAAGAGTCGATTTGTGCACGAATTCGACGGGCAATTCTGATCCACTTCTATCCGCCAAGAATCTGCGACACAACCTGCACACAAAAGAGATTGAAATCTGGACACAGCTGCAATTGCAAATCTCTTGCACACAATCATGCTTCTTTACGGCACATCTTTCAATCCCTCGAAGGACATTCCTGACTTGTCCGGTCAGGTCATCATTGTCACAGGGGGCAATGCTGGACTTGGCTTGGAAACAGTACGGCAGTTAGCCAAACACAACCCAGCACGCCTTTATCTCGCCGGACGATCCGAGCAGAAGGTACTCGAGGCTATACATACGTTGAAGCAAGAACAGCCAGATGCACCTATCTCGCCACTATTGATCAATCTCGCGTCTTTCGCGGGCGTCAAAGCCGCAGCAAAATCCTTCATCGACTCCGAATCACGCCTCGATATCTTCATCAATAATGCGGGCTGCATGATGTTGCCTCCAGGTCTTACTGAGGACGGCTACGAGATCCAGTTCGGCACCAACGTCCTGGGCCCAGCCCTGTTCACTCAGCTCTTGCTATCAGTGCTTCGAAAGACCGCCGAAATCAACCCTCAGACACGAGTCGTCAACCTCTCCTCCGCTTCCGAGAAGATGGCACCGAAGAATTCTTATCCTTTGGAACAGTTGAAGACAACGATGGAGGACTACCATACAACTTCTCGCTACACCTTGTCGAAACTCGCTGTGATCCACTACACCATGGCCGCTGCCAAGCATTACCCAAAGATCAAGTTCATCAGTGTTCATCCAGGGATGGTGGCCACGAATCTGCATCATCAGTCTGTCGGGAGGTTCCTGAGACCGTTCTTATACATTGCGATATGGCTTTTTGCTGCTTCTCCAGAAGAAGGAGCTCTGTCTCAAATATGGGCTGCGGTCAGTCCGGAAGCTCGCAGCGGAGAGTACTATGCTCCTGTAGGCAAGACTGGGGATCGATCGCCGGCTAGTCTTGATACTGAGCTATCAGAAAAGCTGTGGACATGGATACAAGGCGAGCTGGGAGAGCATGTACCCCAAGAGGCGCTTTGATGAAGACGCGATCGAAGCCTTCCATCTGATCTGTAAACCGCCGCCGGAGAAGAGGCGATTCGTGTGCTGCAAGTATTCCGGTCACGGAGCCCGTTTCCTCACCTCCAGCATTCACCACGGCTTCTTCGAATTGCTGATTGTCAGTTTTCAGATTGTGCATCGCTTACATGTGACAGCCAAGACATGATTGCCCTCACCTCTACACACCTTCACGACATTCTCTCGGATCCATTTATGCGACTTTTCTCTTGCTGCTGATCCAACTCTTCTTATGAACCAACGAAGAGGACGAATAGACCAGACCTCCGATCCCAGTACGCTCATCAGCAGCCAAGGTTCAACAGCTCATCGACAACCTCAGCAATACCACAAGAACCCTGAAGCCAAGCAGCAAATCATGCGCACAGGAGAATTCGCGGGCGCGATCGCAGGCGGCTTCGCCTAGGGATTAGCCAAAGGTGCCATAAAGTCCAAAAGACCGAAGCAAGAGTCGACCGGCATTAGAGAATGCATAAGATATGCTGGCGAGAAATTGGAGCGTGGAGTCTACCTCCTTACGTACGATGGCTACATGCGAAAAGATTATAAGAATAGTCCGGACAGGAAGAGCGGATATCGGCATTGAAGTCCACAATTCTGAGACAAACAGTATTGAGGTCCACTACCGGCATTGGAGGAACAACCCAGGAGATGACCTTGATACGAGATGTTATATTGGAAGGTCGGAGCCGCGTGGCAGGACGGAAGGAAAGGGGATCATGTGTCGTTGGAATAGCGTTTGCGGAGTGCGCTGTTGATGTGAGGCATTTCCATCCATGCTGCGCGACCCGCGACTCTGCGTTCGAAGACAATTAACGGCGTTATATCAGCGATCAAATTTGAATGTCAACTGGAAACCGAGGAAGTAGTCTTGTGAAGTTTCCTGTGCTCATGTTCTCATACCATCATTGCAGAATCGAAAGTAGAAGTATAGCTTTATCTATTAGAAAGAGAAGCTGTAGTGTTGACAAAGTAAGGTAGACTGAAAAACCTTTGGGTATCTTTTTATCCAAATAATGCAACAACAAACTTGCTCAAGTCATGAAGATTCCTCCCATACGAAATCACTGTACTGTTGTACCTCATCTTTTGTCCATTAGAGACCAGAGTCGATTTCCTCAACAACATTATGTCCACTCCAAGTTGACCAATCCCTACAAGTTTGCGCCATGATGTTAGGGATTTGCATTTGCTTCTTGATATCATCCGGTCTCTCCAACAGATTGATGTACAATCCTCCCGACACATGCCAAGCGATGTGGCAATGCAGAGGCCAAGTACCCGGGTTATCAGCCTCGTACTGAATAACAATGTACGCTGGGTTGTCGGGCGAAGGGGCGTTCTGCAAAAGCTGAACATCTCTTCGTTGAGGGTTACCGGCATTAACGATAGAACCATCCCATTTCCCGAAACCTTCTGCCAAGACGTGGTAGTTGTGGCCGTGGAGATGCATAGGATGAGAACCGGTTTGAGCGTGGTTGTAGATTACCAAACGAATATTCTTTGCATTGCCCAGATTGTAAACGTTGTATTCAGCTGGGAAAGTCGTGTGACCGAGCTTTGCGTCGAGGAGGACTGGGTCGTTGTAGTTGGCTCGGAAAGTCGAGTTGTTCATGTAGAAAAGGTTATGGGTACCGTTAGATTGGAAAGTGATGGCGACTTCTTCGACGAGGTCGGGAGTCTGGGGTGCGATGCTGTAGTACGGAACTGTCGACTGAAGAGGGTCGTTGTTGCAAGTCGTGAGAACGGAAGTTGGAACTGTCGATTTTGTTGTGGGAACTGCTGTTTCGTTGGCTTTTTCGTAGTAGATAGCTGCGACACCTTGTGGGGAGATTCCATCGGGGAGAGAGCAGCCGCCTTCGAGGAAACCTGGTCCGAGGTCTGCTCGCATCCAGACGGCGTCTGTGGGCTTGCCGGTGGCTTTGACGATTACGTCGCTGCGTTGGCCGACGCCGAGTGTGACGACGTTGGTGGTGTATGGAACGATCGGGACGAAGTCGTTGGCGAAGACGGTCATTTGGTGGTTGTCGATCGAGAACTTTTGCAGACCCTCGGCTCCAGCATTGATCAATCGGAGACGATAGGTCTTGCCAGACTGGAACTTGAACTTGGAGACACCGGCGTTTGGCGTGCACTTTGTGCCTGCGGTGGCGTTCTGGCAGGGGTAGTTCATCTTTCCGTTAATGAGTACGTTGTTGGAGAGTGGTGGGAACAGGTTCTGCGATGCTGGAGCCATGACCGTCTCGACGAGGCTGGACCAGTCTTGATGGAACCAATCATTGACCATGACTGGACCAAGATCCTCGTCATATTTGATGTTGTCGTGTGGTCCGTAAATGACGAGCGGACCGAAGATACCAGCGGCGAATTGGGCAGAGTAGTGAGAGTGGTACCAAGTTGTGCCTGCAACGTCCACAAGTCAGTAATTGCTTCGACTCATAATTCGAGAATAATCTCACCATAAAGATCCGCGCGGAAGCGGTATGTGAAGGTTGAGCCTGGGGCGATGGGGCATTGGTCGACGCCTGGAACGCCGTCCATCCATTGGGTCTCCTTCTGAAGCAGACCATGCCAGTGCAGAGCGGTGCCCTCGTCGAGCGCGTTGTGTACCGTCACCTCAATCCAGTCACCCCAGTTCGCCTCAATCTTTGGGCCCGGGAATTGTCCATTGACCACTGCTCCCTGCTTCTCCACACCGTCTGGTGCGATAGTCATCGCGCTGATCGTAAAGTCATAATGTCTCGTCACTCCAGTATTTGGCATGTCGGTGTATTGATTTGTGCCCTTCGCTGTTCGTCCTCCCCATGGGAAGCCACCTGGCATTGGTCCGCCAGAAAGAAAAGGTGGAAGCTTCGGTGCTTTAAATGTTCCCCAATTACTATTACCGTTGGTCTGTTGTTGTGAAAGTGATGGCTTCAAGCCCTGACCGTGTGGAACCCATGCTGAAGAATAGAATTGACCCGCGCCTCGACCACCGTAAGGTTGTGTAGAAGGGTAATGTTGTTGTGCTTCGGAACCACTGATCGGGCCGTTGCCAGTGTTATTATATTTTGCACCGTGAGAACCGTAGCTTTTAGCAGCTGGAGCTGGCGATGGAGCAGCAAATGCTGAGGCAAAGAAGGCCGTGCCAGCTGTGAACAGCTGGAGAGCCGAAGGCATATTGCCTCTAGAAGAAAGATTACAGCGAAATGGAAATGAAGCTTAAGCGAAAAACATGAAGCAGCACAGAAGGTACGAAAAGGTGCACAAGGAGACACTGCTTCTCTTTTAGTCCTACCACCGGAGAATCTGGAGGCGTGTTGCAAGGGAACGCCCATATATGTCACTCATTTCGTACGGCGGGTGTGCTAGTTCTCAGCCCGGTCATGATACTTCGACGATGCGCTTCGACCTCGTGGCTGCGTTGAGTTGCAGTCAGCCGAGTTCCCGTCGGTGCCGACATCCAGCGAACGAGTTGAATCGATAGAAGATCGACTAAGACCCACCTCGCGAAGGGCTTCGCATGTCATAGACGCGGGAGCATGGATAGCTGCTGTTGAAAGAATCGTTTTCTGAGTGGTAGCTCTCGTGCTTCAAGGAACCAGGGGAGTGCTGCAGGATCGGGAGGATTACACGCCAGTCCAGATCTGCTAGCGGGTAAGGCCCGCGTAAACGCCTAGCTGCACTTTGCCGATCCAATATCTCGGCTCTCCAAGCTTCGCAGTGCTTGCACGTACACGTTCCAGGTTGTCATCGATAACATTCTTGGATGTTCAATGCTTCTTTGCTGGACAAGATATCGAAGAATCCGGTCGCGATGCGTCGCGTATTTTTTCTTGCGGCTCAATGTGAGGTACGATGCAGTCATCATGAATCCCACACCGTGTCTCTCGGGCTTGAAGCGAGCACGAGCCTGTTGTTCCTCTTTACTCAAAGCAGCGATCTATAATGTCAGCCCTGCTTGAACCTTTTGCAACGTGGATGTGGCAACCAACCACGAAAGGTTACTCAGCCTTTCGATCTCCACATCACGAAGTAGGAGTTGCTGACACGACAGACCGCCTCTGCGCCCTCTACCATTAAACCAGGCTTCAGAAGTTTCGACATAGGTCTCCCTGATCAGTTCATGGGCGTTCGCGGTACAGCTTGCGAGATAGTCGATGAGTGACTTTGGCGAGTTCTCAACGGTGAGCGGTGATGAGTGGCAGAGTTGCTAAGAATAAAACGTTTGAGCCTCAGTCGGACTCCACCAACCTTAATTGAGTGCGGATCCCTGCAAGACTTGCCCTTTCAGGAAATCCTCAAGATGCACCTTCGTTTCTCTGCAGGTCTTAGGATTGCTTGCTGCATGGTAGACTTGTAGCTTGTTGGTCGCCGAGAGTGCTTATTGGAGTGTAAAGGTCCGTCTGCAAAAGCCTTGTGGTACACGCGAGCGAGCATTCGCGATTTCCTCTCCGGCAGAAGCGAATCCCGAAAACAATAGCGCGTATCACAAATTCTTCAGACGATGACGCTACCACCATGACTGTGCATTCAAGATTAGAACTCTGCTGAGTTGGCAGGAAGGGACCGAGAAGGTTGTTGCGTTGGCCTCTCTCCTGATCAAATGATGCGAATAATCATATATTTTCACAGCTCGCTCAAGTTGACCTGAGGATTGATTCAGCTGAAGTCCACACCGGTCTTTCGCCGCGGAGATGGCACCTGCCTCAGCATCATAATGAGAATGTCACTGTGTCTTGCTCCGACACAGTGGTGACAGTCTTAGGATGTTCGTCTGCGAGTTGTCGCACGTTTGCAAATCATGATCGCTCAACGTCTCGTTTTTTGGCTTACGATGCTCGGAGTCGCAGCCGTTGGTGTCGTCGTTGCTTAGACTGATGCTTGTTTACGGCAGCAATTTCCTTGGGTCTGGACTCCACGCCTGTAGCGCCACATTTGTGCGCCTCCATATGCAACACGTTTTCGTCGCATGCATCTTGTGAACTCCTGAGTTCTGCTCTCATCTTCCCTCTGTTCACGAACGCTGTTGTAGCAGACTTGCGCAGCGCGAATTGCGAACGTCGCTTCATGGTTCTCACCAGGAAGAATTGCTCCGAACACGCGGTGGAATGCATGATCCATCATTCAATAGTCTGGTAAAGTGCTGACATGCATGCTGTTCGTTGGCCTGCTAGACCGCTATGCAGTCGTAGAGGATCTTGGTTCTTCGGAGAATTTAGAAATGCACCTCAGCAGCCATGTGGAGGGGTCCTTGTAAGGGCTTGGAAACAAGTGGGTTGTCAGCAAGCGAGTACTTGACAAGCTGCATCCGCATTCCGCAATGCAACCTACACCTATGAGGTCGCTTATTGGTAGCAATAGGAAGGTCCTTCTGCTGATGGCTGGCGAATCTGCATCAATGCAACCTTCGACTGTCGACATAGATCTCGGAGGACGGCATAGGGCTCACTAGAAACAGTGAAGCTGAAAGAAGTGGTCTGGTGCTCCTCGAGAAAATGGCAATGTCCTCAGCAGGATGATGCGTGAGAGTGTCGATTCGCGTCCATAGAGCCTTTCGCGGAAATCTTTCGTGGCAGGTAGAGCTCAATAGAGAGTCCGGCCAGAAACACCAGCAGGTTCGCAGACGACCGTGAGCAGTCGTCGTCGGTCATTTCAAAGCGCGTGCTGTTCGTGTTCGTGTGTAATGACAAGTGGTAGTTCGGTTTCACTCAGTTTGGGCATCCCAGTTCTGAGGCACCATTTCTGCCAAGGTCATCCCTTTGCTGACTGACGAGATAGGAAGTCGATTTCAACGCAAAATAGCGCTAACTCAAACACGCTACGTACGGGTTCTTAAACTACTCGGTAAGCGTCTAGTAGATAGCATTTGTAGGGGCTTCCACTAATAATTATCCTTATATAGCTCTACTCTTATACTTCTTACCTAACCGTAATCTCTTTATATAATATCTCTTTCTTTATAGAATAACTCTTCTATATATAGATACCTAGTAATAGCTTACTATCTAACCCTCGAGAGATTATTAATAAGCCGGATTATAGTATAGTTATAGACTTCGAAGACGAAGCGAGTAATATAGGCGACTTAAGTAGTATTTACGTAGTTAGTAAGAGTATAACAGATATAGATAAAGAGCTAGAATATAATATAAGTAAGGAAGAAGAAGTTAAAGAAGCCGTAGAAGATCTAGATACTATATAGTAACCTAAGAAGAAGCGGAAAGTAACTTAGCTAACTATAGAGACTATACCTAGAATAGATAATTTAGAAGGTTATAAACTATTAGAAGGTTAGTATTATAAGCGCTATATTAACTTACCTAATAGATTCTATAAGTAGCTATATAAACTACCGCTAATCGCTTATCTTAATAGTTATACTAACGGTTAGTATTCTAAGACCTATCCTATAAATTAGAAGGGTAGAATTAGTATATAGTATAACTTACTACTACTATTCTTCTAGCTATTCTTTATAGATATACTATTCGCTATAATCGCTAAGTATACGAATAAGTATATCGAGTTTAAGAAGGCTAATAACTAGAAGCGTATATCTATTACTAAGCTAAAGATCTAGCTAGGTTTAGTAATCTATATATTAGTTATTAGGCAAGCTAATCTTAACAAATACTAGACCCGTAGTAGCGAATATTCTTACTACCTAATTATCTATTATCTCGGCCGCGATCGCTTTAAGAATATTAAGAGATACCTCTATCTTTTAAAACTAATTAAGAAGCTTCTAAAGTATCGTTTCTTCGAGAAGGTTAAGCTAGTAGTAGACGAGTTAAGGCGCGCGTTTAAGTTATATATAATTCCTTATATAGAAGTTAGTATTAACGAAATTATAGTACGTTTTATAGGTAGGTCGAGCTATACTACTATAGTCTATAGTAAGCTAATTCTAGTCGGATTTTACGTACTAGCGCTCTACGATACTAGATACTACTATTCCTTTACGTTTAAGAGTCCTATAACTAGCTATA
>KZ107207.1:0-14165 GCA_000504365.2 Pseudocercospora pini-densiflorae CBS 125139
TACATGGAGACCCTTGCCGATGACGATGAGGAGCGCTACCAGTCTCAGTTCAAGGGCTACATCGATGACGAGATCGAGGCCGATGGTCTTGAGGAGCTCTACGCCGATGCCCACAAGCAGATCCGTGAGGACCCATGGAAGAAGGCTGAGGATGATGGCGAGGAGAAGAAGAGCAAGGAGGAGTGGAAGGCGGAGTCCAAGAAGCACATGGACAAGAAGCTCACCCGCGAGCAACGCCGCGAGCGTGTCTCCCAGAAGATCCAGGCTCTTGCTCAGGAGTTGTAGGGGCTTGGCAACGAGCAATTTTCGACATGAGTTTACGGAAAGGCGTATTGTGTATCCTGCGTGTCAGCAGCAGCATTATGGGCGGCGTTTAGCTATGGTGTGATCGGATACCCGGTCCAGGTCCCTATGATCTGTGGTGGACTGTGAATGTGAAATGATACCAAAAGCTTTCCGTGATCTTCACTGTTATTCCCTCCCAATCTTCATTCCATGTTTCTCATCAATGACACTCGAGTAAAGAGAAGACAAGCATTTCATTGCATATACATCTACAGCTTGCGCCGTCGTATGTGTTCTGCACATACTTTCGCGGAAAATCTCTTCCGTCGTATCTTGGTAACGACAGGACCAAAAACAATGTCCCAGGCCATTCCATCGCCGCTCGCTAATTCCGAGAAAGGGAAACACAATAGAAAATACAATATGGGCACATCTAGTGTGTGCATGTGCGGGTGCGATGCAATCCCTTCACAATCAATCAAATCTGTCAGTCAGGTCTGCTGTCCCTTCACGGCGCCGGTCTTTCTTGCGCAACGTTCATGCGCGCCTTCATCTGCGAGTCCAAGAACTCCTCCCATGCTTGCGGATCTTGTTCCTGCAATTGTCTCAAATCGTTCAAATTCATTCCAACTTTTCTCAATGCAGAATCCCAGCCGTCGTGCTCAACAAGACTCTTGAGCTCAGGTCCAGATATGCTCTCGATTCTGTCTTGGAGCTGCTTGAGACGAGCCACCTCTTCTTCCTTGGTCCACGGAGTTTTGATGGCGTCCACAGATGGCGAGTCCACAACTTCACGGCGCATACGTTGGCCGAGACGATGCAAGTGGCCTTCTTGCATACCAAGGGCGCGTGATGCGAGTGAGACGTCGCTGTTGTGTCGTGACACAGCAGGACGAAATCTGTGGTCTTCCTCGTCAAGATCTTCTTCATCGTCGGAGTGCTTAAGCACAGCACTGGTATCGAGGGAAAGAGGAGCGGGTTCGGTGGAGGATGTTGTGGATGGTGCTTTGGGCGATCCAGATGTGATGCGAGTTTCGGGGTATTCTTCTTCGAAGCGAGAGATCATGCTCTGCAAAGTCTGGTCCAGGAATACTAGTCGTCGATATGCCATCTCATCTCCACCTTGCGTTGCTTCCTTCACCAGAGCGGGCTGAAGTCGTGTACGGATCTTCCTTGCGCTCTCCAACAGATTCTTTGACATCTTCTTCGCTTTGCCACGCTGTTCTTCTTGGAGGCCAGCAGACGAGCCTGGTCGATCTCGAGGAGTCCTGATGCCTGCGATGGGAGAACCTGGAATACTACTCCGGCGCAAGTCATCAGCCTTCTCACCAAGCACATACTGAAGTGCTTTGACAACACCGGTCCCACCGACGATGTAGTCTCCATCTGGAGCAGGAGCATCGTTGTCGTGGTTTTGGCTGCTGCCTTCGACATGGCCCACCAAATGATACAGCACATCTGGGACGGCGATCTCCTTGACCTCCTTTTCTCCACCATGAGGCTGAGCCAGTGAAGCAGCTGCATTTGCGGCAGCAAGTGACGGATCGCCAGTGGCCTCAGCGATAGCGAAGCGCTCCATATTTCGTAGCGAGTAAGCGACAACTTGCTTACCAAGTGCTTTGACAACTTCGCTATTGTCCGCACTCGGTACCTGGTGAACGTTAGTCTCTGCATGAGAAGTAACAAAAGGATGCTTTCACTCACATCTATGTCGATACAGATCAAGGTGTTTGAGACGCGTACAGCGGCCATGAAGCTAGCATAGAGTGCGCATGCCTCTTCCTGGCTTTCTTCGTCTTTGGCCGCAGCAAGCGCCGTCAGTTGTGCATTCTCCAAAATATTGACGTGAGCTAGGGCAGGACCCTCAGGCAGCACATCAGCTAGGGCGATAGCTTGTTTTGAGCTCATGCCAACATCGGCAAGATGAATGCGCTTCAAGTACTTCATCCGACCAATGTAGCGCCGAAGGAGAGAGATTGTGCCGTTGTCCTGTCCGCAAAGGTCCGGATTATGGCTGAAGTCGACAAATCTGAAGTTTGGTAAGCGCGCCAAAGCCGAGAACAGCGGCTTCACAGATGCTGTGTCAAGATTACAGCCAGCAAAGCTGAGACCCCAGCACGATGTGCCAGGTCTGTCCTCCAAAGCCTCTGCGATGAGTCCAAGCTTTCCACGAAGATCATTGCCGCCGAGATCAAGTCCACCACAGACGCCAGAGCGCAAGTAGTGCAGTATGTGATCTAGACCTTCGTCGTCCAAGTTGTTGCCTCCAAATCCAAGCCTGTAAATGCCAGACATAATAGCGCCATCAACAATCTTTCTGATCTGAGATGCCGTCAAGCCGCACTCGGACATGATCAATTCTTCGAGCTTGTTGCCGCCGAGTCTTTGGCTTATGCACTTATAGAGAACCTCAGCGGCGTCCAGATCATTTGCAGACCCAGAAGGTGCGTGCTGTGGACCCTTCAGTGGCGTCGCATGTGTACTTGCCGGCATCGTGTCAGGGAATTGGATCATGGACAGGTCGATGGCTTTGATCGATCGACACATGTACAGAAACAAGCTGATATGCTTCCATCCGGTGCGTGTGATGCGCGGATTGTTTTTGAGGTGAACCTTCTCGATAACACCACTTCGCTCCTGGTGAGGCTTAAATTGTTCTGCCTCACGATGTCGGGGTTCCGAGTGCTTGCGCTTCGTAGGTCGTGGTTTCGTTGCCGCAAGCAGACCAGCCAAGATGCAGCGGAGGCCCTCGTCACTAAGATCGGCATCCTCGAGAAGAAGCTTCTTGACAGGAACCACAGCAAGCCAGTCACCAAGGGTTATCATGTCTGCCAACTGCAGGCGAGAGCCTGTCAAATCTAAGCAGTGCACGACTCCAGGTTCTAGCGGAACGCAACAGGTTGGAGACATCAGTTGCTCTGTGATGCGCTTCAAGATTGGTGTTTCTCTCAGCTGGCAACATCTTCGGTAGATGCGTACCGGATCGGTGGTAGGTCTATCGCGTTTCGAAGCGCTGTCGGCTGCTGGATTTGCAAAGCCATTCGTGGGCAAAGGTTTCCTGGCAGGTACGGAGGAGGGAAAAGTGTCGGTATCAAGATCGTTATCGGCATCCATGGACAGCTCGACAGGTATCGAGCCATTCTCTTCGGCACGTCTTCTGCGTTTCTCCTTTCGCTCCTTCCGTTCCTCCTCAGATCGCTTCTTCTTTTCCTTTTTTCTGCTGGTGCCGCCCTGCTCATCCAGACTGCCGACTGGTGGACTCACGCTCGTGCCAGTCTGCTCATCGAAAGATTCGCTACTGCCATTCTTGCTGTCTTTCGGGATTGGTAGAGGTTTACGCTTGGTCTCGCTCTTTACCTCGCCTTCCTCATCCTTTTCTTCTTTCAAAGCTTCCGGATGTTTCAGTGCTTCGCCTTCTGCCCTCTCCTTTAACTTCGCATTCTTCCTTCTCTGCTTCTTCTCTTCGTCGTCCTCTTCCTCATCCTTATACTTTGGCCCTCCTGCAATTTCAACATCTACGCAGAAGGAGACTTTTCTGAGCCTAGCAGGGTCCAACTCCGGCACAAGACATCTTTCGCGGTTTGGATCCACATTCAGAACTCTCCGCTCGCACATGCCTCCCTTGCCTTGTACCTTGGGAATACCTCCCACTTGAGAATTAGCAGATATCTTTCGGGACAAGTTGGAGAAGAACGATGAGGATGAAGACCTAGGCGCGGATGGGACATATGGCTCGGCAGGTTCGCCATTCACAGCGGGAGACCCTCCATTCACTTGCGCTTGCGAAGGTAGCGTCGGCACAGGTCCAGGACGTTCAGGCGGCGAAGTACTCGAGGAGAATTTGCTGCTAATGTTGGAGATCCATGATGAACGCCGAGGGCCACTCTTTCCATCGCTACTCAGTTTCTCCTGACTGCTTCGATTTAATAGACTCGGTCGTTTCGAGTGTCCTTTCGCAAAGCTATTACTGCTTGGAGTCGGCGTGCTTGGAACGGCTGTCGTAGTATCGGATACTGGCCCAGACAAGGCTGGTGGCGTCACAGGTCCTGGGAAGTAGGACGTGCGACTGCCATCTTGTACTGACACTGGCTGTGGACTCGGCAGCGGCGATGCAGATTGCTTCTTCTGCCCATGATTATGTCCGTTACTTTGTGGCGGTTTGAGATCGCGGGGCGTCGGCGTCGGCGTCGTCGAGGTCGAGGGCGTCTTGCGGTGTTCTTGGCCTACACGTGCTTCAATAAACATGTCTATACCACGCTGTGCATATCTCGCATACCTCTCGGCGTTTTCGGGTTATGCAGCCAACTCACGTCCACGCCATGCACGTTCTCCATCTTGAGGGCGCTGAGGGACGGGCTGCTGTCGCTGCTAAGATCCAGTCGCCATGATCGCGCTATCGGCTTCCAAGAGTACTGAGTCCTGCTTGGAGTACTAGTGCTGTTCACAGAAGAGTGCGGCGGGGATGCTTGGTCGGTAGAGGAAGCAGAACTATCGTCATCCCACTCGTCGCATAACAAATGCAGAGGTCGGCTCTGCTGGTTCTGCACACGTGCCGGCAAAGGTGCGCTGCCAAGTAGCACCCCATTACGCTTCGAGTCTCGATGATGAAAGTCGCTGCTAAGCGGAGCCGACGGTGGCGCCCGAGTTGGTGGGAGTGGACTCAGTGGAGCTATCATCATGTTTTCCGGTTTGGCCCGCCGCGTGAAATTGATATAGCAGACAGACAGTCAAATAATCACCAGATCCGTGGCAGCGGCGGATTCGTTCCTGATATCACACAACCAGCGGCATCACTACTGCTGCACTCGCGCGCGACACGGACGCGACCCTGTACATATTAATCGCACCTCCAGCCACGGCTGAGGCACTTTGAGTAAGACCAACAGGACTACCGAGCGCTCGAATAGCCTTCACCACGCGTTCCGCGACGACTAGGAGTTCAACAAACCTACGCACTATCCAGAGCCTCAAGGTTCACAGTGCGCCTACTTCCATACTTTCGGCCTCCGACCCGGCTCGCTCAGGCAATGGGCTCACAGCCTCCACCCACAAACAGACTCCTGCAGCTGTTGCGAGAGCTGATACCGTAGCGCTGGAGATCGGCCACCGCAAGTCTTGCTTTGTCTGCACTGCGCTGCACAGCCCGCCGATATTCTGTGCTGCATTGCTTGTGCCACACGGCAAGGACGAGGAAGCGTAGCGCAAAGATAATCTTGGAACGCCTTGGAAGTGCTTACTGATGACTTAGTGCTCTCTAGGTCTCACTCAAAACTCGACTCGCCAGATCAGAAGGATCTGAGTCAGCTTTCGCAAGAGAAGCGGTTGGCTGGAGCAGACTGCAAGGGCACTCCTTGCGATGCTACTTCTGTGGAACGAGATCGAGCGCAAGACGTCTCCTTTGGTGTTGAAACTTCACCAACTTCCAAGCAACCTTGGTCTTGTGCGTCTCGGTCATCCTGAGAGTCCTTTTAAGATCGGCGCCGGTTGCGTTGACTGGCCCGGAACGAATCCATGCTGCCGTGATGATAACAACGGTGAGTAGTGATCTTCTTACTGCAAAGGTAACTGCCGTCCAGAGCACCGGCTCACCACGGCGTACGACAACACACATTTCCGACCACGGAAATAGTTCAACTCGTCGCAACGGCCACGTCAATTGATGCTTAAGCCGAAAAGTACACGACGGACGAACATCAAGAGGAAACCGAATAGTGAGCGGCAACCTCATCGTCATTTCAGACTTGACGACGGTCGTTTTACTACCGTCTACTAGAGTACAGATTCCTTTCAATGCAATTCGAACCTCGGAGAATTCTTCAACGACCGGGACCCTCTCAAAATTATTCCCTGCCTACCATTCCGCGACCAAGGATGTATGATGGAATCGGCTGCGTTAATGCTTGCTTGCGGCAAGCCTGGCCAATGGCTCTTGGCCTTTACTCGCCATTCTCTCGTGATCAGGCAGGAACATAGAAACATCTTCGTCCGTAAATCAGCGACAGGCGAGAAAGCAATAGAGGTCATTCGCACAACCTATGCATGGCAAGTCGACTGGTACTCGAGATCTACAACTCGTGATGAGGAATGCCCTAGAAGTTCCTGCCAGGGCTGTCTGGCCAGTGACTTGCTGCTACTGTGTTTGAAGCGACAAAGCAAATTGAAAGCAAAAGGATGCGATCAGCAAAAACAGACATGCCACCGACGTAGAACAACTCGACGACGAATGACTTGCCCTATCTGTACAGGAAGCGACTTGATACGAATCCTTTCTTCCTTTCTAACAATTTGACCAACCAATAAGCAGCGAACTACATACCACTCAAAGATCACACATCGTCTCGTAATCATCTAGTCCCTTAGATACTCAGCAAAAGTGTAGACAACGAACCGCATCAGCATTTCATAAGCCAGCGACGCCACCATTCAGACCCTTCGCCACGACATCTCTCCCCACTCCTTCATCGAGATGCATTCGCTTCATCAGCGAGGGACAACGCTATCGCCCTATCCAGATCCTCATCCTCCTCGTGATTGTCATTGAACCACGTTTCTTCGCTCCTTGGTGTTCCTTCCCAGGTAAATGAGCCCAATGTAGGACTCGATGGCAGTCGTTGAGGCCGTGGTACAGCGGCTGGTCGAGAAGGACCAGGCATAGCCGATGGGTCCTGGGAATGAGGTTGTGGTGCTGCTGATAGAGGTGGTAAAGGAGATTGCGGTGGACTGTGAGATTCACGTACTGGGCTTAGTCGTGATGGGCCAGCATGCATCGGCCTCTCTTCTCTAGAACGTCGTCTTGGCAAGTTTGGTTGTGGTCTGAGGTTGGCTTGAATTTCTAAGCTACCTCGAGGACGAAGTATCGCCGGATGCTCTTGCCCTGCGATATGAATCGCTGGAGGTGGGTGAATTGCTTGAGGTGGACGTTGTGGTGAGGCTTGTGGATATGTTGCCCTGTTTCCAGGATTGCGAAGCTGCTGAAATCGCCGTTCAGAAGGTAAGTTTGCACGATCAGAAAATTGTCGCGCTCCACGTTGTTCTGGTCTTCGAACGCGAACTGGCATAGGTGGATATGCTGAGGAGTGTGGTAGTCGCTTATTATCATCTTGATCAAGTCCGGTTCGAGGTGTCTGAGTTTGAGATACTAGAGAATGAAGACTGCTCCGTGGCGATATACCTTCCGCTGGAGCTGCTGTTGTTGTAGTTGTGGCTTGATTTGCGCTGAAAGGTGCTGAAGCCGGGGTTGATGTTAGAGAGATATTCCTGGGGCCACTTCGTGGTGGCTGCCCTTCTACTCTATTTGGCGCTTCTCGATCGCCACGGAATGATGGATTACTAGATCGGCTGGGAAGCAGCAGACTACATCTAGTTCCACTGCTTGCTCTATTATCGCCAGACGTTGGTGCCCTTATCGCGCTCGGGGGCGCAGATTGAGCTGTAGGTCTCTGGGTTCGGGGCGGAGTAGCTGGCAGAACGACCACATTAGGCACTGTCGTAGCTGGTTGCGGTGGTGGTGAGTCGAATGTGGTCAGCGGCTGATACGCAGTCTGTCCTCTTGTAGTATTTGGATCTGTGGTTGCTGCTGCCGGCATTGGTTGCATTTCTGTGGATGCTCTAACATCCTGAGCCACCGGCTGGTAGTCGCGCGGGAACATGCTCGGCGGTGTATAGAAGTCTCCAACTTCCCTGATTACTCTGAGCATTGCGCTCGCTCTACTCTGTTTCCTGCGCTCTGCGATGCCTGCTCGTCTAGCGACGCAGAATAGAAGGATGAAAGCCAGAATCGATACAAGGCAGAGCACAATGACGCCAGCTATGGCGAACGGATCGGTAATGTGCATGCCGACTACGAGATCTAGGTGTTGTTAGGTGAAGGATATCTAAAACTGATCGTTATTAATTAGCAGGCTCGAAGAATCACACTGTGCTGTCTCCGGCCATTTTGTGTTGATATACCTGCCGTCAGCAATAGAGACATCGTGGACGGCATTCGAGACATGAGACATGATCTGAGAAGTGATCATGGGAGACTGATGTAAGTACGAGTTTAAGATTCAGCATCTGCATACGCCCTTATGCAGTTCCAGCCAGCAGTATTGACCTACCGACCCAGTTCCAACAGCTTTGAATTCATGCTGGACATTGTGATGTCTCAACGCGAGGCCTAACAGCGACTGCCAGACAGTGGCAGTCTCACATAATTGTTCACACGGAGATTGCGATTGGTCGCGTTCCTAGTCCTAGTCGTCGACGTCACTGTATTGGTCAAGCTCATCTTCCAGGTCGTCCAGAAGGGCATTAGAGATGTTAGTGATTCCGCGACGTTGAAGCTTCCGAAGAAGCTGCAGTACCCAGTGCTGACAATGCCAGTTGATATCGTCATCTACGATATCGTTTTCTGATGCATATCGTCGTAATCTCTGGAGGTCGCGATTCGAAATGGTGCCGAGCTCGACAGTCTCCAGATACGATCTGGTACTCTCAGGATTTCTGCACCGTCGTGTGTTGTAGTGGTATCCAGTTCGATGGCCTCCTGCAAGCTCGAAGAGCTCGTAATCGTCAACACCATGCTCAACGTACAGAGCCCAATGCTTGAACGGAATCGTGTCCATAAACACAAGGAGGAAGCGGCGGGGCATTGTAGTGAGCTTGATAGATAGACTCCGTGTAGCAGTAGTCTGGTCGTGCCGTATTCAGGTAATCGTCTTTGGCTGTAAGGTGGTTTTGTCCTGAAGTGTTCGCCAATGCGCAATGTCTGTGTGACTGAGTACCATTGCAGCTACGTTCCAATGCATTTTTATGCAAAGTGCATTCGCTATACCATAGCATTGCTTGCGCCATTGACATATGGCATAGGCCTTCGGCCGCACACACGTGGCAAGCGTGCGGCGATATCTGTTCACAGAGATCTTGATGGCGTCAATACCGATTCCCTTGATTCACGCAGCTCCGACCATCATCGTGCTATCTTTGCCTTTTCGCATTCCTCCCATAATTCTTCGTTCTGCTTCTGCCTCTGCTCTGCCGCTTTCCGCACACTCCAGCTCCTGTCTAGCTGACTGAAGCGGTCGACCATCTCCTCCCATAGTCGATCGACAAGCCACTGGTTCGCGAAGGTGGCGGCTGCGATGCATTGTGGTTGCATTAAGTACCAGTCTGAATCATTGTTTGCCAAGAATGTCCTGGTTGACTTCACGGCCTCCCAGTACGGTGGATAGAAGCCAGCACCATCCCAATCAATGACACCGCTGACTTCCCATTCCTCTCCATTCCAGTCCACCATTATGTTGTCCGGTCTCAAATCGGTGTGCGTAAAGACACACTTGTCATGCAGCCGCGCTGAAGGAAGGAGCATTTTGAGGAAGTTGATGTAGTTGTCGGAGATCCAAGGTTTGTATGAAAACACGAATGCCTCAAACTCAGATATGTCTTGCACCATGCGGTCGGGTTGAAACTCCTCCTCCCGTCCCCGCTGTTCAACAACTCCTTGGCCGTTGATAAGTCCTAATGGGCGATTGTCTTGACCGATCTGTCTAATCGTCTCAAAAATGCCGTCGAGCTGCTTCGTCAATGAAAGTTTTTGAGGATGTGAGAGGTTTGGCCAAACTTTAGTGAGAGTCTGTTTCGGCGCATAGGACATGAAGAGGAGTGACCATCGTCCAAGCCACGCCAGGCCATGCGATCGAGGTATGGGAAGGTGTGGGACCTGCTCAGCGAGGAGCTCAAGGGCAGTGTGATGGTTGCTTTGATCAGTCCTTGTGGCCTTCACCACGAGGTCATTGCTCAATTTTGACACAAACCTTACAGCCCTAAAGCCAAGCCATAGAGGCTCTGAGTGCCTGATGAGATGACGCAGTGCTGCGACAGTATCTTCAGTCCCAGCTTCGCTCTTCGATTGCTGAACCAAGCGATCGACACTGGAAGACAGGGGCGCAATGATCTGGAGAGTCGTGGATTCTAGGAATTCAGGAGGACCGAAAAATGGCGTGGACTGGCTGTCTTCTGGGGCAGTCGAATGCTCATCGGTGGCGCCAGGTGACCTATCTAGATCGGACTCTGTTCTTGCCTCAAGCTCTCTTTCACGCTTGATTGAGTAGACAGGCGGGAAAGCCTTTGTCAGGTCGTCCGTGGGGCGTTTCTCGAATCTGGCTAGCAATGCACTGATAGCTTTTCTGTTGAGGTGAGCTAGCTTAGTTGTCTCCTTCTCATGTTGCTGGTCATCCTGCAAGCTGCCAACCTGAGCCGCATAATCAGAAGGTATCAATGCCATCAGATCTGCTTCAGGATCTTCAACCAGTCCGGCGACCAGCGTTTGCAGCAGCTGTCGATTTGCGACGCGAGCTGTGTCGGCAGCCGACGACGCCGGAGCATCATCAACAGTGCATGCCTCCATGATGCTCATAGTCACACGTGCACATCAGCCGTCCATCGACGGTATGCCTCGATTTCTGCTTCAAGTCGATGTCGTTGATGATGTCTCGAGAAGGAGTCTCGTTTTGTATTCCGTGTGCAGTGTGCAGCCGGCAGTCGCAAGACCTTGTTGTGGTATGGTTGCCCTGCGCAACTCGGCAAATCCGCGACTACGCGCTGGAAATCGTCTTGCAGTCTATCACACTTCCACACTCCCATACTTTGGTACAGCCAGCATCCTGATCGCATGTAGCGATTGCGTCGCTCAAAGGCTCGCGAGATACCTCAGTATACTTAACGGCACGACATGGACACGAGCACCACTCACTACTGACCCGGGACGGACATCTTGAGCCACCAGAGCAACACCACCATACCCATAATACCCATTCGAAGAAGCACCGAGTAATACGCACCGCCCACCGCTTGATGGCCGCAGTCGCTCATCCTGGCCGCGCGCGTCGCCATTCACCCTTGTCTGGATTCGCGCTCAATGGCTTCTCCGCCGACGCGCCCATGATGCAGCGCATTGGCATCGACGACGACAGCGATACCGATGGCGAACCTCCGCCTCAGCTCAAATTCTCCAAGGCGACGCAAGCGCTACTGGCCGAGGCGGGCATAGCGTCTCCACCAAAGCAGGAGCAGATGCAGGATGCACCACGTTTCAATAGATCAACCAGCGCAGGAACCGCAGGACTGGACACACCTAGTAGAGCTCCAGGACTGAAGGTTGTCCGGCGCAGCCCTCCAGGAAACACACCACCACGAGTAGTACATCTTGGCACGAAAGGCTCCTCTGCGACCAAGCGCTCAATCAGCATTGCCGGGCCATACCCTCAGCGCGGCGCCAAAAGAGAACCGACTCCAGAAACACAACTTAAACAGGAAGTAATTACACCTGCGCAGCCTCGTGCGATCAGAGTCGTCACTCGATCTCGATCGAGAGCCGGCAGTAATGCATCGCAGTCGCAGGACGATCAGCCGAATCTTGGTTCATCTATCAGCAGACCCAATTCCCGTGCTGGCTCACGAGCAACAGCACCTAGCACGAATGAGCGACGAAACCAAGGAGCAGATTTATCTCGCAGCACTTCAGCGCAACAACCACCAGAGACAGCTTCTAGATACGGCAACACGACTAGGACACGTAATACCTCCGCAGAACCAGCAGTTGCACCAGGCTCGCAGCGTGTCAAGCGGCCACCCGGCGTGCCTGGATCATTTCTTCGCAACGGACCTGTCAGAAGAGGCTTTAAGCGGCAAGACAGCGAGGAGAATTTTCATGCCAACGATGACGCGCCGCACGGTTCCTCATCACAGCAAAGTGCTTCCAGTTACACGCCTCAGGAAAGGAGTCTTTCGCAACTGGATGGCGCGCGAAGTCGAAGTGGAAGTGTGAATACTCGCGCGACATCTGTGGAGCCCGTATCTGTGCACGATTTCGCAGCCAGAAATTACGCCTCTCAGGACTCACGGCCGGCGTCTAGGCAAGCGAATGGTCATTTCTCAAGAGGCCAGGTCGGCCATGATTCCCGGCCTTCGTCTCGTCAGACCAGTCGTGAGGCCTCCCGAAGCAGACAACCGAGCGTAGAGCGCCGTCAGCCGTCAAGACGGCCTAGTATACAGCAAATGGACATCATGCAGCAAGAGCATCAAAGGTATCAGAATGCGGACCACTCTCAGTCGAAGACCACTTTGGACCAGAAGCCTGCGCATCGACCTGCACTTAGTCGAGGCACGTATAGATACGTTGCGTCCAATGTGCACGCAGACGCCGCAGATGACCAGGAGAATGTCCCTCCACCCACCTTCAAGCGTAATAAAGATCAAGATTTCAAGTATCTGGGCAAGCCATCAGTTTCAATGATGTCCGATGATGAGAAACCTGGTCGACGACTTATCGACGAGACACCCGTTCCAGTACCTGGTCAGGAGCAACGAAAAGCACTTGGCGCTATCAGTGGCAACACACCTCATCGACCTGCCCCAGCACCACCGCCAAAGATGAGTGTTCTGGACGCGGCCACTGCGACCGCCGGAGCGACGACCACGAAATCGCGAAAGAAGCGCCAGCATATTGTCGTCAAAGGCAAACTGTTTACGCAGATGGGAGAGATTGGCAAAGGCGGCTCCTGCAGAGTGTACTGCGTCATGGCTGAAAACTACAAGACGTTCGCTCTGAAGCGTGTGAAGCTTGGCAATTGCGATGAGAACACAGTTCGCGGATTCAAGGGCGAGATCGATCTCTTGAAGAAACTCACCGACGTGGAGCGAGTGGTGCGCCTTTACGATTGGGAGATGAATGAGGAAAAGCAAGAACTGGCTGTTCTCATGGAGAAGGGCGACACCGACTTCAATCGAGTACTCGCTTTGCATCTAAACGGAGCCAGCGCCCGCTTCGACAGCGTCTTTACGCGATATCACTGGAAAGAAATGCTCGAATGTGTCCAAGCAGTCCATGATTACGATATCGTGCATTCGGATCTCAAACCAGCAAATTTCCTCCTTGTCCAAGGTCGACTGAAGCTCATCGACTTTGGCATTGCGAACGCCATCGACACAGACCACACCTGCAATGTACACCGAGATTTCAATGTTGGAACTCCAAATTATATGTCACCTGAAAGTATAACAGATGCAAACGCTGGCGCTGGTACGGACGAGAATGGCCGACCTCTGATGAAAGACATTCGAATCGGCAAGTCTTCTGATGTCTGGAGTCTGGGGTGCATCCTATATCAAATGGCCTATGGGCGGCCGCCCTTTGCACATATACAAAACCCGATACCTAGGGTCGTGGCAATCACGAATCCGAAACATATAATCGAATACCCAGAGACTGGAATCGGTGGGGCTACAATTCCATACTCTTTGAAGAGTACTTTGCGATCTTGTCTCAACCGAGACCCTCAGAAGAGACCCACTGTTAAAGAGCTCCTGGGCGATACCGACAGCTTCTTGTACCCTGATAACATTGGGGACCAGGTTTTGATGGATGAACATCTGCTCAAGCAAATCATCAACAAAGTTGTCGCACGATGCAGAGAACGCGGCATACCGGCCGATGATGAGGTTGACGGCTACCCGCGAAGTTTCATTGCCAGGATAAAACAGATGCGAGAGACGCGGTGACGGGTTTGGCAGCTGTTCTTTGTTGTGAGCGGAATTTTGCGTGTGAGCGACTTCGTGTTGTACAGGATACCAGACCTTCATTGGATACTACAATGATGACAGCCACACGGTGGCATCTTCCCTTATCAAATTTTGTACCTTTCCATTCTGCTCTTCGAATGTTGTGCGGAGGCCAATGGTTGGTTGGTTGGTATGTTATTTGAAGCCTATTTGAAGACCTTTAATCTACGCGGCTTATAGATACGTAGCCTAATACCCCCGTATCGGCTACAATTTAACCCGCTCCGTACTAATCCTTTACCTTACTATCGTTATAATTTTATAGATATTCCTATTAATAT
>KZ107208.1:0-26899 GCA_000504365.2 Pseudocercospora pini-densiflorae CBS 125139
GACTAAGAAAGTTATATATATCGATAGTAATAAGTATATTAAAAAAGATTTAGCTATAGAATAGATAGAAGAAAGCGTAGAGCTAAAAACTTAGAGAAGGTTAAGATATATATAGAGGATTATAAGACTAAGCGTAGTAGAAGAAATTATAGTAATAAGGGTATTATAGAGGTTTATATTAGATACTTACGACGATAAAGTAGTAGACGACCTTATAGGAATAGTTAGATAGTAAGAGAGACTATATTTATAATAGCTTTAATCTAGCTATTAAGGATCTAGAAGTAGAAGGTATATTAATATCTACGATACTCTACGACTAGTAAGTTAGTATAATACGATAGTAACCTATCTCTAAATATAGCTACGAAGCTTACCTAAAGACTAGATTACTATAATACTATCCTTAAGGTTAATACGCTTATAGCTAGTTTAGGAAATATAGCCTTTAAGCTTCTAGATATAGATAGCTAAGATAGATCTAGTTATACTCGATTAGACGCTCGTAAATAAGAATACTAATATTACGAAGGTATACTACTATATCTATCGTATTAACCTAAAGCCTACGTTAAACGCTACTACTCGAGCTCTATATATCTACGATAGCTTTAATTATCTAGCTCGCTAAGCGTAAGCCGAGTAGTTAATTAAGTAGCTCGAGCCTCTAACATACCTAGAGATCTAGGAGCTAGTTATTAATATTAAGGCCTATCTATACGCTTAGTACGTTAAGCGTGACATTGTTACTTACACCATGTACCGTACTATTAAGGATCTTAAGCTTGCCGAGCAATGGTGGCGTCCGAAGCTATCTGGCGGTGTCATATTTGCAAAAGGTCCAATTCAGATGATAAGAGACACGAGTGTTCCTGCCAAGAACTGCTTCACACTCACCTGTTTTGCGACTGGAAAACGCGGTGCCGACTGGGGAGCACAAAGCCGAGAAAGGCGTCGGACTTCAGCATGGGAGGCACTTTGCTCCGCTTTTGCCAATTATGTTGATGACATACCTCAACCAGCCTCCTATCGCGAGATGCTGTGGGAAAGGCATGAGTATTTTGGAGGTGCTCCAAGCTCTTCTTGGCCGCCTGGAATGTTAAGTAAGGGCTTCCAGAGGGATCTCAAGGCACCACATCTGAATGTTCATTTTGCTGGGAGCGAGACTTCGTCTCATTTCAAGGGATTTATGGAGGGTGGATTGTTTGCGGCTCGTAGAGCGGTGGAAGAGATCGTGCAATCACAGAATGGTGGTATTCATAAGTAATTAGTGTCACTATGCATTGCTGAGCATGATCCGCAACTGAATCCTCGTCTCAATATGCATCTACTGTACGATAAGCCCCATAGTTCGCAGCTGTCATTGACCTAATCAAAACGCAGACCTCGCACTTGAAAGTCCATTCGCCAATTCCCGTACTTCATAAGTGCTTGTAAATACCTTTCTTTGATTATTGAGAAGACACTCCTGAAAGTCAAACTGCGTTTCAAAGACCATCTATGTACGTCCACACCCATTGACCAAAACACTCTTATTGAAAGTCTGCTCACTAGGAGGCACGTCAATAGCAGGATTCTTGCCAAAGAAGTTGTCCGGCCTCAACATAATCTTGATCGTCTCCGCAGGCATGACAGGAAAGTCTTCGACTCGCGGGAAGTGATTAAGACCAAAATTGACCCAGACAACAGGCTCGCCATCCAAATCATCATTTCGATCTGCCCAAGATCGGACGCCAGTGCCTCCCCGACTCTGGTTGGTGAATGTGCCTCCGGCAAAGAGTTCATTTTCACGATACTTCGTCAGGTAGATGTTGTGGTCCGCAAATTCTGCTCGTTTGTGATGATAGGAGTCCTTGTCAGCGAGCAAGAACTGCATCGGTGGAACGTGAATTTTGTAGCCGACTGCAGAGTTGTTTACTTCGTTGCGGACTTGAGGGTTGAGGATTTTGAAGACTCGATTTGTGGTCTGGTCTACATCGTAGCCTCCTGACTTCGCGAGTTGGCTTCGCTTCAAGGTGTAGCCAGTACCATGTGGATTGAGGTCGGGATCCCTAGGAAGTGCACGAGCTTCATCGTAGGCAATCTGGTTACCATCTCCCGCAACACGTGGATCGATGCGGAGGGAGAAAAAGTGCTGATGGTAGGCTGCGAGTACACCAGGATGCACGACGGTACCAAATGGATTCTCAACGTTTGTGAGCGAGGCGTCCAGTGGTTGTGTTGATAAGATTCCTGTGGCCCTGTAATGCAAATGTCAGAGCTCAGCACATACGTCAATACCACAGAGCTCGCTTTTGCTTACCTGACTTCATACGTTATATCACCCGAAAGATTGAATTTCCAAGCAAGAATGTACTCATAGTTTGCCACAGTCAAGATCTGCTGAACGACCAGCTCTCGATTCCTGACGACAACACCTCTTTTGGTTCGGTAGTTGGTGTGCTTCCAAAGTATACCGTCATCCACCTCATGGATACAGATCGCATTCGGCACTTCCTTTGGATTGCCTTTCGTGTCGTTCACCAGGCCAGAGATATAGTAGATCGATCCCAGACAATCACAGCCTAGCTTCAGATTGTTAGAAACTATGCCTGCTCCGACATCTCCTAGATCAAAGGCAGCCTTTCGGTGGTAAGGATGCCTCGGATCGGCATATGGAATGGCCATATCTGACAAGCTAAGTCGATGGAAAACCGGCTTGTTATCGTAGTGAACATCGTAGATGATCATACCCTCGCGAGCATTGAAGCCGATCTTGAAATCCCATTTCTGCCAGTCTATAGTACGGCCAAGATCGGAGTAATGCTTGACAGTGAATGACGTGCCTTCTGGTTGCACCACGTGGAGTGGCTTGAGACCCTCATGGAGTGTTTGATTTTCAGGCACGTACTCGTTAGGTGGACCTAGTTTCAATGGCTGTAACGGATGGACAGTATGGTCTAGACCTGTCGGCAGAATGTCTATCCTCAGGAGGCTCAGATCGACCGGTGACATGACTGGAGAGATAGGCAAAGGATAGGCATAATGGCAGCCATCTTCCATGTCTGGATGCTTTGGATCTCTTGCATAAAGGTAACATTGTACCAGGCGGACATCGTCCCTTCTGTCACCCTTGTTGATGCCATCGGATCCTTCGTTCAACCACAGTCAGTTGTGCCATTCGAAATAGTATGTTTTAAGACTCACCATAGATCCAAGGATCGCACACAATCGCTGTATTTGGAGGTAGTTCGAGTTTTGCCAATTCATCTTTGACCCGCGGATGCTTGAGCACCTCATCTTCTATGGCGAACACTTCTTCTGGGTCATTTGGAGCATGGGTATGTGAGCCTAAGCGGACATTCCTCTCTATAGCCCTGGAAGTGAGGTTGACATGTGCTTCATGAAGCGTGTCCTATCCGACAAATGAGCCAAAGTGATTCAAAGAACTTTAGGAGCGACGTACAGTGTTTCGAAGATAATACGCAACGTAAACGCGGCGATCGAGCGCTTGTAGAGATTTGCCACGTCTTTCCGCGTCCAAATAGGTGAGCAGCTCTGATTTTGGCGGTTCCAGAAGCAACATAGATTTAAATTGCAAAGATGTATGCTCTGGCCAAGCGGCTTGCAATATTGCAGCACAATCGCGAAACTCGGCACCAGTCAGAGGTCCAAGAGGATGGTAGATCATCGTATCACCATTCGAGCCTTCATGATCGTCCATGGCCGCCATATTTAATGGGATAATGTGACGAGTATTGTGAGTCTGTAATCCAGTCCCAGGCATGGCTGACATTGCAGCAGAGCGTGAACGTGATCGTGCGAAGTATGGACCTTGAAGCAAAGATAATACACCAATCAGCTGCACAGAAGCAATGTGCACGCAGTCCACAGATTCAGCCTCTTGGGATCCGTGTTAGATCTTAGAGACCGTTCGTTGTTGTCATAGCGGACTTCGATCGCTCGGCCTGGCACTGCCCTGAGTTGCCTTTGGAAGCAAAGAGGCGCGTGACAGTCCCGTAGTGTATGCAGAACAGGCGTCAATCGATGGCAATGGTGACCGAGCCACCTCGCTCCGGATTGTGTCTTTCAGCTCATTGTCAGAAAAGACAATCTTCCTAATGCAGACAATTAGGCGCTCGGGCCCGGGATAACGAATGCCAAGGATCGCATGGAATCCTTCCAATGGGCTGACCTCCACCAACGATTCTCTCCACAGTCCGGGCATGGGGCGCATGGTGCATGTTGACTTCAATGCTTAGTCTGATGCGGCGGTGCTAGGCTCGCGCACTCCGCTCGCGCACTCCGTGACTCTGCGGGCGCGCCATTGTTGGAAGCAGGCACGAGGTCAAGCAGTCAGCCGTGCAAGACCAATACTCCCTTGCGATGCAAGCTAGAGCTCTGTGAGAGCACCAGGCCATGATCTCATCACTTGTAGCGATCTGTGTTCGGACCGCGAGGACAACCTAGAATTCTTGTGCAATTCATCTATGCGTCCATTAGCGACGAGCCAGTATTTTGCCGAAGCTTCCGTCGTGAACAGCTGTTGAGATATGTCACTTGCCACAACTATACACACAATACGATAGAGTCTGCTCAACCAACGAACCTTTGTTGACAAGAAAGTCACTAAGAAATTGACGGCATGGGCGACATCGAAAGCATGCCGTCCAAGTCGAGGAAGGAGCCTGAGGAAGGCATCAATCGCACAGTACTTTGAACACACCCGACATACGCCTCGATGGCAGCTGATAGGCTCGAAATTGCAGATCGAAGCACTCCAACGAAGCAAGCATGGAATGACTTTGCTTCCGGGTACACCAGAGTACAGAGAAGTGCTAAATGGCTACTGGTCGAGACAGCAAGCAGAAAGTCAGCCGTCGGCCATCTTCCAACCGCGCAATGCACAAGACGTCGCCTTCGCGGTGGAAGTACTGCAAAGTCATCGTACATCGTTTGCCATAAAGAGCGGTGGCCACGGCCGTTGGTTGAATGAGTCTTCGCGCTCAGACGGAATCTTGATAGATTTGCATCACATGCGACATCTGAAGCTCTCTGAAGATCGAAGATCCATTCGAGTTGGTCCTGGAAACAGATGGAAACATGTGTATGGGTTGCTTGAGCCGCAAGGTCTCATGGCTGTCGGCGGCCGAGTAGCAGACGTGGGAGTAGGCGGATTCCTCACTTCAGGCAGGTAGTGCGACATCGAGCGAGGACTGCAGCCGCTGATCATCTTGTAGGCGGCATCTCGTTCTTTGCCAACAAGTTCGGCTGGGCCATTGACAACATCATTTCGTTCGAGGTTGTACTCGCGAATGGGAGGCTTGTCGAGGCAAGTTCGCAGAACCATCCAGATCTTTACAGAGCACTGCGCGGTGGTGGCGGGAACTTTGGCATTGTTACAGAGTTCAACCTGAGAGTATATCCATATCAAGGGATGTGGGGTGGCACTTTGACCTGGAGTCTGAAGGACTCAGATGCAGTCATGGATGCGTTTGTGAATTACTCGCGAGCGGACATCGACAACAGCGACAGTTCGGTCATCCTAGGTGTGGCGAATCATTCCGGACAGTGGGTCTGGCACGCGGATGTCCAGTACCTTGACCACTCAACCAGGCCAGAGGCTGGTCACTTGCTTCGGAAATTCCTGGACATCCCGTTACTGGAGAGCTCTACTGGTCCCTTGAGCCAGTTGTCAAGAACGCAGCAGATAGCTGATCTCTATCCAGCAGGGCTCTATAATGGATACTGGACTTGGTGCACCAGAGCAGACAAAGAGATCCTAAGATTCTTCGCAGACACCTGGAAAGAAGAGGTAGCAGCCATCTCGGATGTGCCTGGCATTCTTGAATCTGGTGCTTTTGCTTCTGTGCAGTGTATCTCCAGCAATGTTCTGCGAGCTATGTCACGAGATGGTGGCAATGCTTTGCATCTCGACTCTGAAGAGTGTCCACTTTTCCTCTTCGTGATGGAGCCATACTGGTATGATGGGTCGCAGAATGATCGCGTACGCAGGGCCGAGGAGAATTTGCTGATCAAAACGCAAGAGGAAGCTCGTCGACGAGGCGTGTTCCACTCATTCGTATATCAGAACTATGCGGATCCGAAGCAAGACGTATTTGCAGGATACGGCAAAGAGGCGGTCGAGTTTCTCCGAGGTGTCAGCAATCGATACGATCCTCATGGTGTCTTCCAGTATCAGCGGGCCTCCGGCTTCCATTTGCCTGGAGCAACACAGATCGACGAGTAATCGCCTTAGTGACTTGAGTGAGACCTGGCGAAGTACCAAGTAAATGTAAATATAGAGGTCTGCTGAGCTGGCTGGCAATGTCGTTGTGGACGTCGAGGTCGGAGATGAAGCATCAACTCCGTCATTCACTCGCCAAGACGCCAAGCGAGCGTGGCTCTTTCGCGTTTAGAACGCTTCCTTCCTTCTACAACAATCACAATAGGACGCTCAGCTAATGAGGAATCTTTCACGAAACCATCTGCACACACATGTCATTGGCTCCGGCTGACAATGAGTACGCTTGTATGACCTGACAGTCTCGTCACCATGGTTGATGAAGATTCAGCCCATGCTCAAAATGAGTTGAGATAACTCCACCTAATAGGCACGCCCGTCCTGCGAGAACGATGAGAATCTACTTCACATACCCAAGGTGAAAGGCCAGACAGAAACAGCTCCTACTGCGCATGCCATTCCAGGCTGTAATGGAGCGGTGTGAGCGAGCCGAAGTTGTCCCAATATACCTGGCAAACAAAGCATTGTTGACCTGCAGGACAAGGTCAGCACCTTGCATTGCTGCAAGACTTCACACGTGCTACCACGGACCCTACTTCTCGAGTAGATCAATGGCCGACCGAAATGAGTTTCCTCTACTCAAAGGCTTCGCGTCCAAATTGATCGACTGGTCTTTACGCAAATGGCTTCTATCCCCCTAACTACTCTCGAGCCGAAACCTGATCACTCCCTGAATGCAGAGCAAAGTGTCGCTAACGTCTCGAATACCGATGATGATCTGGAGGCTGATCACGATGCGAAAGAGCCTCTGCTCGAGAGCGATGAAGAAGAGTCTGTACATGAAGACGTTCTAGGTGCGAAGTGGACATTCAGAAAGAGCAAAGGCTGGCGACGGCCGGCGGTATGCTAGGACAATTCGAAGTACACGCGTTCTGTGATTGACGATCTCCACAGATGTACTGGTTGGTCCCGGTCTATTTGCTGTATACTCTGGGGTACGGCGGTATTTGGGTGCCAAAACTCGATCTCATCTACGATCTGACTTGTCGTACGTATTGCATCGAGCATGAGTGCAGTACTACATCCGCACTGAGCGATGCCCGAGATCCTGTCGAACACTGCCGAGCACCGGAGATTCAAGGCCTCGCCGCGGAGTTCGTTATGGTCTGCAACCTTCTAGGCGGCATCATCTCTATCTTCACATGTCCCAAATTTGGAGAGCTTTCGGACTTGCATGGACGGACCAGAGTGCTAGCTATTGGAGGCCTTGGTATGCTGGTCAATTGCATCCTGACGATACTGGTCGCGACATTCCCAGACACCTTCCCACTGCCGTGGCTCTACATGACTTACGTTCTAGAATCTGTGCTCGGCCCTTATGCATCGATCATGGCTATTGTCAATTCTTATGCCGCGGACATCACGACGCCGCAGGAGAGGAACGTCGCATTCGGCTATCTTCAAGGCTGTCTCTATGCAGGCGTTGCCGCCGGTCCGCTGCTGGCTGCTGGAGTTGTTGAACTGACTGGAAGCATTGTGCTTGTCTTCTGGCTTGCTCTGGCTGGCGTGGTCATATTCATGCTGTGCATGGGCTTCTTAGTCCCCGAATCAATGACTGAAGAGCAGAGAGGCGCTGCGCGCAGGGCATACGAGAAGCGAAAGTCAGAGGATGCGAGCTCATGGTACTCGCGATTGAAACCACAGAGCTTGGTCGCTTCTCTCAAGACGCTATGGCCCACTGGTCCTGGAACATCCCAATATCTTCGCCGGAACCTGGTACTTCTCGCAGCGATCGATACTACCTTAGAAGGCATTGTTAGGAGCTCATTCAGCATTATAGTCTACATTTCGATACTACGCTTTGGGTGGGACACATCCGGTAAATCGATCTTCATGGGCGCGATCAACATTGTACGGGCCGCTGGCTTAGTCCTCCTCCTGCCATTCATAACATGGTACTTCAAAGGTTCTGGGAATGGCAAGCCTGCACAGCGGATTCGACGAGGGTGTGACTCCTTTGACCTCGGTCTCATACGCTGTGGTGCAATTTTGAACACTCTCGGCTGGACGGGCTACTCAATAGCTACTTCACCAATTCCATTTGTAGCAGCTGGCATTTTGATCGCTCTTGCGGGAATTGGACGACCCGTGGTCCAGTCTTCGCTGACCAAGCATGTCCCATCGACCCAGACGGGACTTTTGATGGGAGCTTCAGCCTTGCTGTACGGACTGATGCGAGTTTTGTCCCCCATCTTGATGAACGGATTCTACACGGCCACTGTTGGCGTGCTACCTGGAGCCACGTTCGCTTGTTTGGGCGGGGTTTGTGGAATATTGACCGCGTTCTCATTTCTGCTACGACCTAGGGTGTATCTGGACGAAACGGAAGGATAAACGCCAGCAGGGTCGCACACTTTTTACATCTTTGTAAGAAGGAATAGCAAACTATCTTCACGCTCGTTGCTCCACTCTTTTGAGATCACAAGGCCTGCGTCTCGGAACAGCATTTCCAGTTCACGGTGATCATACTTGTATGATTGAGAGAGGAAGATGTGTTCTCCCTTGCCGATCTTGATGCGACATTTCGATCTGGCACGGTGATCGACATCCACATCGAAAGATATGTTCCTTGGAGCTTTCATGAATCGCTGTACGGCTGTTCTCAGCAAAGATCGTTACGAAGTCATGGCTGTACGACATACCACATGCCTCTTACGAAGAGCGTCCCATCGAGCAACATATTCCCACTCTCCCGCGCTCTGCATATTAATGGATGCCTCGTTGCCGAGAATATTGGCAGCGTTGCGAATGCCGTTCTGTGCATACTTTCGCCACTGGGCGGACTGCGATCCATACGCCGCAGAAAGGCGAGAAGGATCCTGACAGCAATCAATGCCAATCAATATGCAATCCCTGGTCCTAAGCTCTGCTGTGTAAACGAAGCTGCGCAGTAGGGCGACTGCTTCTCCAGGCTCGAAGTTAGTGAATGACGAACCGAGCCAGAGAAGACACTTCCGGTGTTCTGTCTTCCCGTTGTCGAAGGCTGGTGTTTGAGAAAAGCGAAAATTTAAGGCCTCAAGAGCGTCCAAATATGAGGCGCAAACACCGTGTACATCGATCTTTGGCCCACTCGAAGCAGTCTGCGGCATGCTATCATCACTGCAGAGGAAGGACTGGCTCTTTATTGCGTTTGCTAGGCGGAGTCGGAGATCATCGTGTTGAAGGTCCACCTGTCGATCTTCTCGTTAGCGACCACATACTCGATCTGCCGGCAAATCGACAGATCTCTCACTGCGTAATAGCTGGCTGTGGATCCTGCTCGGGCGCCTCCATGAGCGATCATTTGACTGTGGAGAGCTTTTAACAGCACAAGAGCTTTGTCGGGCCGTCTTATATGATCAGTACATCGAAGGCATTTTACGCAGTGATGCCGCTCACCCAGCTCCCATGTCAATGACCGATAAGTGCAATGACCAAGACGATGAACATGTCTCGTCAGTATGCTCGCTGGAACAGTCTTCGACCGCAGAATCCTGTCTCGACCGCTTCTTCTGAACTGGTTCTTCTGGCTTTGTGTTCAACGCAGCTGGTGCGAGGGACGTTGTAACGTCGCCATTGGATTGAGCCAGCATACACGCAGCCTTTGTCGTCAGCTTCGGGCATTGCGGCACAGGATAGATTGGCTTTACTCACAATAACACTCCCGAACTCGTGCAACATGGAAATCTCCTCTCGGTACAGATAATACCCAACACTTCTCGTAATCTCTTCATACAGTCGGATGCCATCGCCCTCATACAATGCCGCTGAATTTCCTGTCAGCGGTAGTCATAAGTAAAACTGTCCACCTACCGATAGGAAGGCTCTTGGTCCAAGTCAATTGGTCTCCTGTCTCTTCCACAATCCACTTCTTCTCTGCCTGCGAGAGACCTCGAATTATCTGGTCTTTGAGGGCCTCGTCATGGTTGTGCACATTGCGGCCACGCAGGTTTAGCATATCCACAGATGGCGCTATCGTGCTTGTGAGCGACATGGTGCGGGAGTCTCTCAAACGGGATCAGGTGTCAACGGTACGTTGTACTGCACAGAGGCAATTGGAGGCTTGACAGGACCGACGACAATGTCAATTGCTTCAACCATGTTCGGATACCTTACCCGAGGGAGCTGCACTTGCCACGATCACAAGCACACCGCTTTGATGCTTGTGAAAAAGCATCAGACGAGCTTCGATCGTCCAGCGCCGATGTGACCGTCCACTGGCATCGCATTGTGCCCGTCTCGCAGTGCGCACCATGAACCGACATGCGATGAAGATATCCTGATCATAATCATCAGACCAATCAGACCCAACTCTTTCACCATGCCATTCCTCGCATAAGTCGGCGTTGGCTTCTGTCATGAGACCTCACTCATGCCGCTATACAATCAGGCTGTGGGGAGAGCTAGAGAATGCTACTGAACGCCCGGCACGGACAGGCATGCCTGTCGTCGACACATGCCCATGGCGTCAAGCATTGTTCACCGACGAACAACCCTCGCTTCGGGCCGTCTCCACCCGAGGAACCTTCTACATCCCAGGCGTGCCTACCAGTGCTCCTGGTCATGCTCCCCGGATCCCACGCTCCATGGTATCGAAGTGATGCTGTGCTTCACCAATCGGTCCTCATGTCTCTTGGCGTATCATGTGCGTCGCGAGGCCATCGGCAGACATTCCGCGGTCGCAGAGACTTGCCAAGCTCTTTTACGTCCTTCGACTGGTACGTGCAACCATCTCGTCGTGCCTGAGCATAGCTCTCGTGACATTGTCCTGTTTTTCCAGCCTGTGTATTCGCTTGACGCTTCATCTAAGTCATGGAGAAGAGTAGACGATACTCTGCAATGCCTGTCGAAGGCATGACCGCTCGCAATGCTAGCGCCGTCGTCAAAGAGCATCTTACGGCAGACGCTACGCCATCACTCAATCTTGCTGGCTACCACAATACGTTTATGGAGCGCGAAATCGAAGACATAATGTTTGAGCATCTGGTATTTGTCGCTTCGCTTTCAACGAAGGAAATCTTCTGACAGCCTCCAGCCCAAGAACATCACACATCATGAGGCATATCCCGGGTCGAATGAGATTGAGAAAGACTGCGTGACCATGATTGCCGAGCTTTTCAATTCTCCAGCTGATAGTGCTGGGCTCACAGCGGTTGGAACCAGTACGATCGGGTCAAGCGAAGCAATCATGCTAGCCGTCCTAGCAGCGAAACGCCGATGGGAGGGTTTGTCGGCGAATTACGCCCGTGCTCGAGTCTGCCGCTGATAGGTGTCCAACAGTACGCCAGTCACTTAAAAGGAACTCTTGTGCTCGCCCAAATATGATTACGAGCTCGGTGGCACACGTATGCTGGCAGAAGGCAGCTCTATTCCTTGGCGTCGAACTACGCCATTGTGATATTCTGGAGCGAACGCTTGCCCTGGACTCACAGAAAGCCATCGCTATGGTTGACGAAAACACTATCTTGGTAGGCGCTGTTCTTGGTTCATCTTTGACAGGAACATACGATGATGTTAAAACGCTTAATGACCTTCTCGAAAAGAAGAACAAGACAGCGGGCCTCGATGTCATGATTCATGTCGATGCCGCTGGAGGCGGATTTGTAGCGCCATTTGTAGCTCCCAATCTCGAGTGGGACTTTCGACTTCCACTTGTGTGCTCCATCAATGTATCTGGACACAAATGTAAGCTTCTAAAATCACGTTGAGAACTAGACGTCGCTGACAGAAGTAGATGGGTAAGCTAAGTCTGACCGATAAAAGCAATTGACTGACGGCGAGCCTTCAGACTCACATACGCTTCCGTTGGGTGGGCACTTTGGCGATCTCGAGAGCTACTGCCCAAAGACCTGCTATTCTCAGTCGATTATTGCGGAGCTTCACGAATGGTCTCGTTCACTCTGAACTTCTCGAAGTCGGCAATTAATGTCATCGCACAGTATTACCAGCTTCTCAGGCTTGGTATGAAGCAGTCGTTTTTTCGTGTCAATAAAGCTGACTTGATACCAGGCAAGGCCGGCTACGAAACCACAATGCGGAAGCTTTATGAAGTGGCGACCCAGATCGCACGAGGAATCCAGTCGATTGCAAATGGCACGGTGTTTCGCATCATAAGCCGCGGGGGTGTACGTGCTTTACCAGTAGTGCTTTGGTGCTTGAGGGACAGGACGAGTTACGATGGTCGAGTCACTGGTATGGCCAGCTCATGACTTTGAATGCTGACTCGATCCAGAATACACAATCGCACGCAAGCTTCGGAGCAAAGGCTGGGTAATTCCAGGTGAGTAACTTTCGATCTGACCAGCCTTCACCTTACTGATGTATCTCAGCGTACGAAATTCAGACAAGCGCAACTAGCCTTACGGTTTTGCGGGTCATTGTGAGTGTGAAGGAAGCTTTCTTCGCGTCTGTTAGTCGTTATGGCACTTCCTGTGATGCACAACTTGCACATCAGCTTTACGGAGGCCATTGGCGTCAGAATGATGCAGACCGATGCTGACCACTCTACTTCTCGCTCACAGGTTCGAAATGACTTGACACAGGAACGTTGCAGTGTGTTCTTGACAGATCTTCAGAATGTATGTGTATACCCTTCTTGAATTGGGACTCTGTGCTGACCTTTTTAGACTATAGCAAGCTTGAACGCTGCTCAAGCCGAGCAACAGAGTAGACCTAGACTTTAGGTTCTGTCACTAAAATCGACATCACAACTTGGATGTCAAGTCATGCTTCCAGCCCGTTGCATCCTTCAGATGTAGCTTTGGTCTTCGAGCTCGCTCTTCGAGGCTCGGAAACTTGCCAATTCGGTCTGGCCGCCACTTCCACAGCTCGGAAAGCTCCCTATCGAGTTTGCCCTGCAGTGCTTGGACGATGTACTTTCCGACATTGGGCAAATTCTTGAAAGAGTGTCCAGAGCCACCAGTTGCGATTAGCAGCGAATTTGGTGACTCTGGGTGATAGCCGAGCAGCCAGTTGTAGTCGAATGCTACCACAATCATTAGCTTGCGCAGATCTCTCAGGAATGAGCATTCTCACTCTCCATGTCCCAACATAGCCTGCGAAGACGATTCAGAATCAGCGAATCTGGATTGAGATCATGGACGAAAGCTCACCTTGACGATTCGATCTCTGCTTCAGTCAACTCAGACAGGATCCAGCGAGTGAACTCGATCGTCTTCTGCTGAGCTTCCCAAGGCTGGGTGTCCGATGGGTGGTAAGCGCCATCTCGTGGAATTGAATGTGCGCCCCATGGACAACCTGTATCTTTGATGTTGATGTAGGAGAAATCCGTACTAGACTCTCTCAGCTGCCGCAATCCTTCGCCTTTCCGATGCTAACTCACTTGCAGATCTTCATGATCCTGTCCGATTTTGGTGGAAAACTAGAGCACATTAGACCGGCTGGATTGAACAGCACTACAATGGCCGAAACTCACCAGTATCCTCTTCGAGAGCTATACAGCCTTCAGCGGCTTCGTTCATCAATTGCCTGGACTGGAACCTCTACTTACATATCAATGACCGGCATGGCCTTATATCTTTGATATTGCTCAGGCGTCAGGCGGACATGTGTTACCACGTAAGCTGTCTGCATATGTCAATTGTCAGCTTGATGATGCTCACGGATCTTGGTCGAAGACCCACAGCCTGCAATTGACCTTTGAAATCAAGCAAAGTGTCGCAATACGCTCCAGCAGTCAGGATGATCTTCTCGGCATACCAGACTGTGCCATCTTCGGTCTTTGCACCGCAGATTTCCGAGGACGGTCCTCTTCGCTCTAAGCTCACCACAGTGCCATACTTGCCATGGACGAATTGCACGCCAAGTTTGCAGCACTCACGATACAGAACCTTCATCGCTTCGATAGAATCTACCCAGCCGGCGTTCTCATTAAAGATTCCACGAAAGTCGTGCTTGCGTTCGATGTGACGTTGGTCATACCCAAGAAAAGGAAACTTCTGGACGGCAGTCTGCCAGTCTGGCAGCTCTACTATCTTGGAAGAATCGCCATGAGCTTTTGTATTCTCGTAAGAACGATCGTAGGCCTGGGCACGGCCAAGCTCAGTGGTCCCATCAGTGCCCCATATCCTGCTTAGATCTTAGTGTTTACCTGTATGGCAAGGACAATGCGATAGAATTAGGTACCAGCCAGTGTGATGGAAGACGTTCTTGAAAAGAGGCTCTTGCCACAGATGGAAAGCTTCGTGCGCTAGACGAGTGTAGATCGGATCAACATATTCTGTACGAACGATCTGCTCGAACAGTTAGCGATGATTGAGAGAGGCAGACTAATTGATTCCTACTTTGTTCAGGTCGTAGCCAGCGGAGGAAGGCGAAGGCACTGGCCAACGATCCAGACACCGCACATTCGTGTATCCGGCCCGAACCAGATGCCAAGCAGTTGACAAGCCTGTAACTTAGTGAGTAAATGGTCAACGCGATCAGATTCCTGAGGATGAAGTACCAAATGTTCCGCTACCAACGATAAGTATCGACGTAGATTTATCCATTGTGGTACCCAAAGACTTTAGCGACTAGTATGAATTTCAACGAACAAGACTTCTATGGCTTTCACTCCAACCACCTAAGCATTAAGTATGGTGATTTCAGCGAGGAGCTTCTTGATTACAGTAGTCCTATCGAGTTGTGTCAACGGCTCTTGTAGCCGATGATCGTAGCACATAATACATAAGGTCTGTTGCTGGCGACATGCACTGCGGTCTCAAGTACATGTCAAGGATCGTTTGTCGTGATCTGGAGCCAGCGGTCGTCGAGAAATGTTCTACATTGATGCACTGCCGGCGTAGCAAAGAGGTATAGCCGAAGAGTGCCAACAGACCAGGCATTGAACTCTACTTCAATATACCCTGGGCTTACGAGAACTATATGATCCTGTAGAACGAATGTTTCTGTCTCCTTACTTTCCGTGGTCGGTACTGGCGTGATCAACACGCGACTGTATCATTAACCAGGGTCTTTCTGGCGATGAAGGCCGCGTCGGCTGAGTGGTCGCCATTTGGAGTGTCTGCAAAGGACATTAAAGCCAAGAACGGCAGAATTACTGGCATTTTCGAATATGAGCTGAGACGTGAAACTCGAGCGAGCTAAAACTGATATCTCCGCATGGTCGATGTCTTGATTAAATACAGAGCCAGCTTGCCTGCATTACAACTTGTGAGTTGGAGAGCGTTTGAGGCGAATCTCTGAAACGCCATCAAAGATCGGAAGGACTGTAACCTCCACTCGACGATCTGTCGCAACGAAGTCATTGAACTCCCTCACAAGCAGCCCAGCGTTCTCCCAGTGGTCTAGATTCAGTGGCTCGGGAAGATTCGCTGTATTGCCCGAGCTGACGGCAAAGCCTCTCGCAAATACTGCCCGCGGTCAGTATCATATCGAGATTAGACGCTTTGGGATGGGATACCGTTGTCCACCAGAATGACACCGTTCTGTGCCAGAAGACCACGGTCCAGTATCTTTGACACGATAGGCTTGTAGGCAGAGAACTCAAGATCAACGAAGATGATGTCAAACTGCTCATTCAATTGCTCCAGCCTGCGGAGGTAAGCATGTATCGTACCAAACGATGGCCAACGTCAGACCTACGCATCCTCTGCGGAGCATTCCAAGACTTGGATCCGATCGTTGTACCCAGCAGACTTGAATTTTGCTTGTGCTTTCGTTACGAGGGTGTGATCATTCTCCACTGTGATGATCTGATTCTACCATCAGCTGAGGCTGTGAAGCAGGCTGCAAGACAGTTTCAATACCTGACCGCGGCTCGTAGCTGTACCTTCGTACCATGCTACTGCACTCAACCCTGTGTAGCAACCAATGTCGAGCACTGTTTCGAAGTCAGCTGGGATGACACAAACTCACACCTGGCCCACCTCTCTTTGCTCCCATGTCGCGAGCCTTTTGCAGCATCCATTGGGCCTGAAAGTCGTGAGCAGCTATTGCTGAGCAGTCCGCCGAGCTATCACTCTACCTGAAGCAACGACGATGCTCGATCAGCATCTGGAAAGTTCTCAATCGTCCAACGAACGTGAGCTTGGAGGGCTGTCGATATGCCGGTGGAGGATTGCAGGGCATATTGGTCCAGACGTTGTACCGTATCGATCTGGGCACGTAAGCTATCAAAACAACAAGGGCGGCATTGCTGGCACTCACCGGCAATGAAAGCAGGCTGCAGAGCATGGTGAAAGCAGCAATATCAGATTGCACTTCTCGGAATGACCTGCGAATCTATGTCAAGATTTGTTCTCCGAGACCCAAGCAACTCCTAGTTATAGCTTACGAAAGGCCTTGCAGCTTGTATCTGTCGCTAGATGTAATTCTCGATGTGCGGAATACTATTCGTCGATGATATCGAGCTTCGAACGGCACAAATCGAGCGAATGGACTGGATATCCGGGTTTGTAGGCAGTCAGTGACAAAGACTCTCACTCGCCTACATGAGCTCAGCTGATCTTCTTTCACATCCATCCCACAGCCTTTCCATCTATACACCGTCTGTATCCGCATAGCAGTGTCGCAGAAAGCAAGGACGTTGTTGTTAGGTTGAGTTACAGCGGGAGGTCCGAAGGGGAAGATCCGAGCCATGCCACTATGCAAGGTCCAGCAAGGGCATGAGCTAGGTCCAGGATGTAGCACAGAGGTGCTGAGCTGACAGCTGTGGTCCCGAAATCTTGCTTGGGTTGTTTCGAACCTAGAAGATGCGGTCAGTCGGTTGCACAGTGGCTGTTTCATTTTGAATATGCCTTCACTATCGATAAAGTTGGCAGCGATGCAAGAGAGTCGTGAAACGAACAGAAGAGGCATGGTCCGATGCAGAGCCAGGCTCCTCTGGCAGCAGCCTCGAGTGAGTCCTGCTCCCTGCTATGCTTTCAGCAGGGGAATCAATCAGAGTGATGCTGCGAATCCAGGTTCACCGTCTCGATGGCATGTGCCTCAGGAAGAGCCGCATCAAGAGCGAAGCAGGCAATGATCACCCTGACTTGATTGTCTAAGACACATCTCACGTTCTGGAATGATACTGTGGAGATTAGTCTGTATCGATAGAGCCAGGAGACCTCTTTCACGCTCGTTCTTTCGACGGCATATTCATCCGATTTCAATATGGGCGGCCTAGAGCACAGGTTAGATCAGAATCTGGCCAAGTTATCACTCACAGCAATCATCTCTAAGGACCCAAAGGCGATCGACGAGCTTGTTGAAGCAGCTTCGAAGGATGGTTGCTTCTACCTGGACATTTCTGATTCGCCAGATCTTTTCGATGCATCTGACCAGATTGCTCAAGTCGCCGACAGCTTCTTTCGTCTTCCACTCGAGGACAAGTTGCGATACGAGATGGACAAGTTTACAAATCTGCACATGGGAGGGTCTGTATCTCTGAGGATTCTTCCAGAGCATGGCTGACCAGTCTTGTCGTCCAGCTACAAAGCAATCGGAAAGCACAGCGGCGTCAAACAAGGGAAGCGAGACGCTTTCGAAAACTTCCTGGTGCCAATGAGCGCAGTCCTCGGTCTGGAAGAGAATCTCAAGCCCTGGCCGGCAGCAATTGAGCGACACCTCGATCTCTTTACGTGGTTCAATATAGAATGCCACAAAACATGTCAGCAAATCTTGACAGCGCTGTCTGGTGTTCTGGACAAGAACGACATACCGTTTGAGGAGAACCATCGACTGCAGGAACGTTCGACTACGGCCCTTGCAATGTTGAAGTATCCGCCATCATCAGCTCTCCAAGCTGACAATTCCGGGCACATGGCTCACACAGATGTGGGCTCTCTGACGTTGCTCTTCACCAGATCACCAGGGCTAGAGGCCTACCATGAATCCAAATCATGCTGGACCGCTGTACCACCTCAGCAGGGTTGTGTCATAGTCAATATTGGCGACGCCCTAAGTTTCATGAGCGGCCAGCGATTGCCAAGCTGTCTGCACAGAGTGGTATCCATCACAGCTGCCACTCGATTTTCTCTCGCGTATTTCCATCGACCAGAGTTATCTGCGGAATTTCAGGATGGTCAAGGACGAAAGTGGACCGGAGAGAGCTGGCATCGCGCAAAGTATCGGCTGTTCAGAGCGGATAACCAGGCCCAGGCATCAAGCTCCTTGTTGACAGGACGGATGAACTTCTTGGGACATCTAGATGAGCGAACAGGGAACCAGATCACTGCATAGATTAGTGGAATATCAGCTAGCGTTCAGTGCTGTCTAAAGCCGCATTCAAAGCTATTGCACTTTTGTGTGACCCTTCTTGCTACTTGGCTTGTTTGGGATCTACAAGGTCTTCTCGATCATTTTGATGCCTTCCTGTTCGATCTTCTCGCGGATTGGCTCGCAGATTTCGGTAGAATATGGCGCAAGTATGCCGGGAGTGTTGAAGGCGGGATGACCATCAAGTAGAAGCTGAGTAGCGATGCCGCAGGTGACACCAACTGAGAGCGACATTCCTGAGTAGCCCTTCGGGTCTCCAAAGAGCTCAAGGGTTGATGTACGTGTTTCCTTTGACAGTCTTAGTATTTGTGATAACCGCAGACGAGTCATTACGGAAGACCTACCTTGCCACCGTTCGGCCACTCTATCACGAACTTGTGCTGGAGCATGACGAGATCTCTTTCCCCAGGCTTAAAGCTAATCCGATTCTGCAGGTGTTCGGCTATCGTGTCAAGCAAGCTACCTTTGACAGCCGGCTTGGATGTTGAAAACAGATCGATCCAGCGGAAGCCAGAGATGACATACTCCTGCTCTTTCTCGTCCGCGTAGCTGAGAATCTCTTTGACACGCGCAATCAGAGCACTGTGAGACGGAATGATTAGCTGGTTGATGGTAGTAACGTCAAACGCCGGTCGACTTACGCTTCACTTGAATCTGCAGCGTTTATGGTTCTTGCTGTAGCTTCGGCCCATGTTATCCCGTCCACCAACCACGATTTGGGCTGTGCATCCAGCCATCCAGTCTTTAGCAGAGCTCGAGTGAGTTGAGGATTGCCGTCATATCTCAATGATCCTCTGATTACTGTCTTCGCTTCTGGTATTTGGTATAATTCCTTGAATGGCTTTGTGTCACGATTCGGATATGCCAGGAAATCATAGCCATCGACGACATGGTATGGCTTAGCGACGGCCATAAGATCCTCAGCAGGAATGTCCACCTGCTTGCCATCCTGGAAGAAAGAAGCTGAGTTGCACTGCGACATGAAAACGCCTCGGGGAGACCAGGAGAATTTCATTCGCAGTGGGTTGTCGGCAATGGCTGGCTCGGGAACACCGCCACAGTATGAGTAGAACTCATTGATCTGTACAGATTATCAGTGCTTGTCCAAAAGAGTCGTGGAATGCCCTTACCTTTCCACCTTGAGCATGCACTTCGCTGATAGTCTTCACAGCATATACATGATCTACTCCAGGGTCGACTCCGACCTCATTCAAAACCACGATTCCAGCTTCTTTGATGGCCTTTTCTAAAGCCTTGATAGCGGGCGAGACATAACTGGTCGTGACTACGTTCTTTTTGCTTTTGATTGCAGATTGAATCACCTTGGGATGATAGACGTACGGGATCAACGAGATCACGAGGTCCGATCCTGCAATTGCTTTGTCAAGCGCCTCATCCGACTGAACATCCAGACTTGTGGCCTTGGTGTGGTTGAGGCCTTGAGTCAGCTTCTCAGCAGTCTCGAGAGTACGGCAAGCTGGTCTCAATCAGTCTTGCGGAGCTCGTAGCAGTGCGTGAACATTGACTGACCGACAGTGATTTGGTTCTTGCCATTGCGGGTCAGATACTCCACGCAAGGCCGAGCTACCATGCCTGAGCCGAGCACCAGGATCTTCGTTGATGCCATGTCGTGGTGCTTGTGTGGTGTAGGATTGGCGTCGAAGGTGTAAGAATGCTGCGAGACGTCGAGTGAGAATGCCAAGTGTTCAGCAAGGTATCAAGGAAGAATCAGCCATGCAATGTGACTGGCGTGATCCGCAAGGTGAACTCCGACGGCGGTGTCTAGACTCGGCGCTGCAGATCAACGGAGTCAACTCCCTACTTTCTCGCACCCCATAGCCCCACGGCGAAATCTTCCTCACCATGCTCCCTGGGTCGGAGGGAGAACAAGCTGCTTGATCCACGTATTCTACGAGAGCCATGAGCCATCTGGAGACGTGATTGAGATCCCCTGCTGCAGATAGGCCAGGTCAAGGGGCGGGAGCAAATCGGGCCGGCGGGAAAACGGATCGAGACGTCGGGCAAGGCTGCGAGCTTCAGGGTATAACGCGAAAATGCGAAATCCCCTGTAGTGCAACACATGTATGATCCTGTTCAGCTGTATCGCAATACCGACTTTGATGGCTACCTACGCATGTGATTATGGTGGTTCCTCTGCTCCTGTGATCGATGCATGGTCCATCCAGCCCAGGAATCATGCCTATACCTCTGAGTTCCATGCTGGTGAGCTGATCATGGAATGATACTGCCTCGCGACCCTCTCTGCCGAGGGAGTCCACATCTATGAGCCAACGTGCGTGCGGAATGTGCATGCTCTTTCGGCAGACACTCTTTATGATGTCTCTCTCTTACGAAACACTGAGCGCTCTGCTTAGTGACTCGGCGTCTAGCCGGGAGCAGGTGAGAGGCCTTTGGGACTTGGTGCTTGACGTTGATCGTGGGCGTAGAGGTAGCAGATGGCCGCGAGTCGATCCGAGGAGTTTGCAAGTCGACAGGACTGCGTTTCCGACCATTGTCGAAGGCTGTCGAAGTATCAAGGCAGACTGAGCTGCGGACCCCGAGTGCTGAGCTCGTGACGGGTGCGATCGTGTTGGAGAAGCGGAGGACGCGTTGTCAAGCGTCGGACTCCGGAGTACATCTAAGTCGGAGTGAGGTCCGTTTCTTGGCGCAACATGGGCTCTTCCCCTGAACTTTGCCTCCGACGAAAGCTCTTTCCAATGCCTCTTGAAGAAGTTACATGTTGCCAATTTCCGCATCGACTGAAATCTCAAACAGCTGCGTCTACACTATCGACATGCCTACTAGATGGCAGGCTCTGCCATGAAGGACATGCTTCAGCCAAATCATTGGGCAGTGATGCTGTTGGAAAGAATGTAGCATGAATCTCCTACCTACTATAGACCCGAGGAAAAGGGCGATCTCCAGGTCTGTTGAAAACTTGTGCTACTATTACTGGAGATGTTTACAACTATCAGATCTGTTCACTCATGAAGTGTAAGGCGTCCCATGAAACGCAATGCATTTGAGAATATGGTGTCTTTTGCAATCGGCATGGCCGTATTCATATTCGCTGTCATACACCCGAGTCGAGGATAACACCCAATCATACTGAAAGACATTGTCGTACCGCTTCGGTTAAAGCCTTCTTGTCCGGCTTGCCTGCCGCATTTGTCGGCCATGAGTCCATCGAAAGGTCATTCGAGAGCGACAAGACATGGACTGGAGACTGCTCCTCACCCATGCTTGCAGCCACATGGCGCTGGACCTGCTCGTCATCTGGCGCAGCTTCTTCCGGTTTGTGTTTAACCACAGCCACTGGAAGCTGGCCCGCAGGGCCATTGGGAATGGGAACGACCATCGATTCGTCGACGCCCTCCAGCTGTTCTATCGTTCCAGCGATCCTATTCGGAGCGAGGCAGTCCGCCTCACGGATTATGATATCCTTGTATCTTCCAACGATCGTAATGTTTCCATTACTATCCATATTTGCTTGATCACCAGTCTTGATCCATCTTCGGCCATCGCTGTCTAGATAAGTTGGGTCGCCTGTGCCGCCGATATATTTGCGGTACGTCACTTCACCAGTAACGTGTAACTCGCCATCCATGCCACGTTGGACGATTTTGGCGTTGTCGGAATCTGGATCGCAAATCTTGACTGCCATGCCAGGAATTGGCTTGCCAACTGGGACTGCAATCTGGTCTCCGGTTCCGAAGGTATCATCAAGCTTGTCTTGATCATGAGCCAATAGACCGCATGTCTCAGTCATTCCATAGCTTGCGGTAGCGATGAGAGCTTTCAGTCTTTGCTTACACGTTGCTATGACTGCCGGAGCTACAAGGTTACCGCCCAACTCAATCGATCTCAAGCTCGGAAGGCCACAGCTCGGGAGGTCAGGATGCGCCACGAGAGCGTTAACCATTGCAGGCGGACCGATCATGTGCGTGCATTGGCCTTCAGTGATAGCATGGATTGTAGCGCCCGGCTCGAAATCCCGACTTGTTGGCAGTACGAGAGCACCACCTGATAAAGTCATGCCGATTGCATTTCCCAGTGCGAACGCATGAAAAAGAGCACGATGTGCTACCATCCGACTGTTTGGGCCCATATGCTGCAGTTTGGCAAAGCTGTGACTGCCCCATGCGAAACTACTGTGGGTGTGTAGACATCCTTTAGGGAGAGATGTTGATCCACTTGTGAACATGAGCAATCCATCATCGTCTGGAGAGAGTACTGACTCCGGTAAATGATCTTTGCTAGCATTTCGGGTTTGCTTGGGGCTGAATGGCCAGGCCGAGTAAGGTGTGTACTGTCCATTCGAAGGCGTCAGAACGCCAAATCCGCCGAGCTGATCCCGCAAACCGTTCTGATACTCTGGCTGCTTGCCACAAAGAAGCTCGCTGATGACAGTGGCAGCATCAATGTTGTTCACAATCATGGCAGCAGGCCTCGCCGCTTTCAGCATATGCTCCAATTCCTTTCGCGCATCCAGCATGGTCAGACTGATAGGGACAAGAATCGCTCCAAGTCGAAAGACTGCCCAGATGGCGACAACGTACTCGATCCGATTCTCCATGCAGACGTTGACGAAATCCCCCTTGCCTACTCCATGCTCGTGAAGCCTAGAGGCCATTGTTGTTGCAGCATCGTGAAGTTGTCCAAAAGTGAGCGTCGTCGGCTCATGCTCAGATGCTGAATCTTTCTCACGTTCCCAAAATTTGAGGATGGCCGTGTTGTCGGGATCATGATTGACTCGTTTCAGGAACAGGTTCCAAAGATGGTCCGCGTCAAAATCCCGCTCCCCAACGCTCTCGCTCAATGCCATACTTTGCTGATCGAAGGAGTGGTATTAGAGCGCTGACTACACGTAGAGGCGAAGGGTATCAGACGTGAATTATGCATTGTGTTGAACGTGGACTTTGAGGCAAGACTTTTAAGACTTGTCTGATGAGGCCAATGCCAGCCTAGATTCAAGACTAGCATCACCACCCATTTGCAGACTACAGGCGAAGCGCATGTCTTTCCCATAGATTTTACACTGATGTAATCGTTACTCAATTGGCGCCAATTCGTGGTGGAAAGAGAACTGTTAAGCGGCAATTGTTCTTCTAGCCGGTATAGTCCACGTCAAGATTGCCAAGCGATTCATGCTTGCACTCGTTGAATCTAACCATGTCTGTTCGCAGATTCCTTATTCGTATCTTCCAGAGGATCGACACGGCACTAGTCGTAGTCTTCCGTCTTTGATGTCAGGTACAAGATCTGTGGTCGGATTGTTGAAGGCATTATTGCCACCGCTCGATGCAGTCGTGGCCAATCATGCTCAACACCTGCTCATCAGAAGACCTTGGCAGAGTGTGACATCAGATCTTGCGTTGCGTTGATATGGCGGTGAAAAGACGAGAAAGCTTTTGCCTTTCGGCCTGAGTGTTGTTGACAACTTGACGTTGAGGAACTAGAATGACAAAAAGTTCAGAGCCGCCGGACCGAGCTCCGCTGTCTCTTGGCTTTGGACAAGCCTCCCCTTCTCTCATCTTTCTCACGCACTCTTTTCGATACAGCTCATTCATGTCCCACCTCCCACGAGTAGACTTTGTCAGCAGTCAAAGATGAGCGAAGACTGTGACGAGCGTTGACAGCTGCGACCGTCCGATGTGATGCACTACTAGAGGACACAGCGTGGGGTCGGATGGAGCATTGGCAAGAGCATGGAAGCAAGGCAGACCGAATCGAGTGCAAGATGATTAGGACATTATGTATCAGAATGCACATATATGACACTTGTCACCCTATGACATCTGGCCCTACAGCGCAACGTCCAGGCTTATTGCAAGGATTTTGAATCAACTTGCCTGGCAGCAGTCTCGCAATCCTGCGGATTGTTGCCAACATTTTGAGCGCATGCTCCATATCCATCGACGTTCTTGTATACGCCACTTCCATCTGGACTCGCCTGCTGCAACACGCCTGATGTGGCACTCGTGCCAGAAGCCCCAGGACCCAAGGTGACCTGTCCGTTTCTGAACACTGGCAAAGCAGTGGCATTGTTGAAGTAGTATGTGTTTCTCTGGCACATGCCACTGGGTAGGACGATCGGCATGTTAATCATCGTCTTGAAACCCTTGGCGGTATACTTCGGACTAGTTGTCGTCTTGAACAGAAAGTCGGCAGCTTCGGGATACACTCCAGGACCAGAGACCGGATTAGGCACGATTGCCCACTTGGCGGCTGCAGACAATGTGCCGCCTGCATCGGACTGGTATGGCTGGCTTTCTGGAATGAATTGCCCAAGCCTCAAGGGGTTGCCTGCGAAGAGTAAAGTCGATGCAACAGCAGGTACCAGACCGTTTGGTAGAGGACCATTCTCTCCAGCGATGTAGTTTGGTAAAGCAGCCGAAAGCGGTGTCTGGCTGCCACTTTTCGAGACATAAGGGACATAGATGTTGCAGGTCATGAGTCCACCATCGATCTGGAGTGCTGACATTCGGATATCGTCGTTTCGTCCATTGCTGACAAGGACTGGATGCATGCCAGCAGGGAAGCCCTGAGGGAACAAAGACTGATCATTTGGCACAGGAAGCAGTTTCAACCCCGCCGTCGGGTTGGACTGATCGACTGCCGTCTGGACTGCTGCATTTGGAGCTGGAACGACAAACCACGCTTTACATATCATCAGCAAGGTGCAAGTGCGTTTGTGCTTGATCCGACGACTGACTCTGGTTCGCAGACATTGTGCGAACATTGGGATTGTACGCGGCGACATTGTTGATACATTGGGCATTGCTCAGCTGGGCCGCGAGCGCAGCCAGCACAAGGCTTGCAGAGAAGTAGCGCATATTTGCAAAGTAGGTTTCTACTCTGCCAGCTTTGCTTTTGAAGAAGAGGTAGTATATATACTCCAGCACAAAGGAAGCAGCACTATAGCTTGCTATTGGGTTAGGCTCCTCCGATCTCTTCAGGGCGATCCTGGTTGCAACTCTCTGCGAGTCAGGCCTAATTTGGCAACGCTCCGCAACACCCGAGACTATTGCCATGCAATGAGGACCAGAGCTGACTGGCTCGACCTCAGAAATTCGTTTTCACACGTGGTTCAACGCGTGCCTTCGATCCTGGACTCCAAAATGCTGGGAGATTGTGGGAACTCACATCTGGCTTGATTGGTGCTCATCATGCAAGCCATGAAGTCAGCACCGAAAGAATTTCTGTGTTTACTGTTTCAGGTGGTGGCCCACGAAGGAACAACAATGCCTTGCATAAGCTTCAAGCTTAAGTATCTCGCAACTTCGATTCTGGTATTAGTTTCGCTGATCAGCCTCCCACGTCAGGCGTCCCCGACCAACGTATTTTCGCGTTCTGTTAAGCGTCAAAAAGCGTGTAGATTGAGCCGAATTCCGCTTGTACAGAAATCCAATCAAGGTCCACTCAGCCAACAGGAGCAATGTCAGGCTTTCCAGTATTTCATGCACTCATGGGCATCAATCCCCAAAAGCCCCATGCAAATATATTTCGTGGCTTTGGTGATAAGCGAATCTGGAGAAGTGCACAAAATAACGCATCGATATGATCAAATGCTGTCAATGGCCGCGTACGCAGAAGTGCAATGTGAGCTTCGTTCCCCTACCATCACCGCAAGAGTGCCGTTCATGAGTCGCTCTGCTCCCACGTCTGCATTTATATTCTGCGCGCATTGCAAGCCGGATATGGTCACTATCCTGCACTCTCCATATGTCCGAATAATGAAATGCGCCAGCGCCCCAAGTCATCCTCTTCTTCTTCGTGCTGATACTTCCATGCAGTTGCACAACGCTCAACGTCGAGCCCGAGATCGGTAGAATCCAGACAGGCGGCATGCGAATCGAAGCACGAAGTTCAACATCGTGAAACAGTGCTCTTGGTGGTGGGGAGGCGCGGCGAGTCTTGAGGTCGGAGATCAGTGAAGTTGTTGGTTTGGTTACCGGTAGAAATGGAGCCATACCATAACCTACCAAATACTAGTATTTCCTCACCAATAAGTAACTAATGGTTACCAATTTCCGTATATAGTAATTATGTCTCTTTCTCGTCGATATTGTTATACTATATAGGCTCTTCCGCGGCCTCTAAAGGTATTATTATCGCTATACTAATCTTCTAATAATAAGCCTTAATATCCGCCTCTTAGTTAAAGTTATTAGTATCTCCGCCGTACTAATTCTTTAGTAGATTATAGGCTTCGATAATATCTTTAATAAGGTTAGATCGACGATAATATATAAGGTTATAGTCTACGCTAAAGGCTCTCTTAGATACGTCGCTTATATAAGAAATAGCGAAAGTATCGAAGGTAAAGCGAGCTAACTCGGGTTAAGAATACCGTCGTTCTAACTAGTACTATAATACGTCGAATACTAGTACGTTCTTATCGACTAGTTAAGA
>AWYD02002361.1:0-32861 GCA_000504365.2 Pseudocercospora pini-densiflorae CBS 125139
TGTCGAAGATATAATTACGCGCGTAGGTAAGCTTCGTAGCTATTATTAAGGTTGTTATTGTTAAAAGTAAAGTATTACAATAGGAAGAAGTAATGCTAAGTACTATTGAACACTTGGTACGAATGGCCGACCGTCGCAGTGGCACCCACAATTTTAGCGTCAAATGGTTGTCCAATGCTGGGGTTGTTGCGACGGACTGCTAGCGAACTAGCGACGCTTACGAGACAAAGACACGACGACGCTCTGACACTTGACAGCTGTGATCAGGCCCGTTGTCAGCACTGGCTTCCACTCTTCTCGCATACCCAGATCAACCCTCCATATACCCACCGCAAATTGGCTAGAACAATCGACAAGTGACAGATGTCTGGACGATTCGTGAGAGCGTCGAAATATCGTGAGCTTTGCAGCGATCTATAAATACTGTCGCAACGTCTCACAATGATTCTGTACAGGGCACGTGTTCGGCCAGACGACGAAACGAGAACAATGCTACGATAACCTGCGCATCTCGAAAAATGCCTGGGACACCAACCTGATCAAGGCCAACCTCAAGTATCTTGCCGTCAATTGGGAAGCTGGCGGAGGAGGCGCATTTGCCGTGATACCTCTGGAAGAGCGCGGGAAGGAGCCTGAGCTGCTGCCATTGTTCCGAGGCCATACCGCAGTCGTGCTGGACACAGACTGGAGTCCTTTCGACGATTCCATCATCGCATCAGCTTCTGACGATGGCAAGGTCTTCCTGTGGCAGGTGCCTGACAACTTTACCTTGCGCACTGATGCCGAGGAACCCGAGGATGTCAAGCCAGTTGGCAAGCTGAGCGGACATTCCCGGTATGAGACAATCGTGCCATGGTCTTCGGGACAAGATGAGAAGCTGACAGCAGTATAGAAAGGTAGGCCACGTGCTTTTCAACCCGGCCGCCGAAAACGTCCTCGCATCAGCCTCAGGAGACTACACTGTCAAGATCTGGGATCTGGAAGATGGCAAGGCGAAGCTCACACTTAAGGGCAGTGACATATTCACTTCGTTATCATGGAGCGCAGACGGCAACATGCTCGTGACCACATCGAGAGACAAGAAGCTACGATTCTGGGATGTGCGACAAGAAAAGCCAGCCCACGAGGTCATGGGCCACAGTGGTGCCAAGAACAGCAGGGCAGTATGGATGGGCGAGCATGACCGGGTCGCGACAACTGGATTCTCAAAGATGAGCGAACGGCAATTAGGTCTCTGGGACATTCGTGACCCTTCCAAGCCGGTCGGAGGGGACTTCACGGCTTTGGACTCCGGTTCTGGAATTGCAATGCCATTCTGGGATGATGGATCTCAAATTCTCTACCTCGCTGGCAAGGGTGATGGCAACATCAGATACTATGAGTACCAGAACGACAAGTTCGAGTACTTGTCTGAACACAGATCGACCAATCCACAGCGAGGAGTCGCTTTCTTGCCAAAGCGCGGAGTCAACACTCACGAGAACGAGATCATGCGCGCCTTCAAGACAGTTGATGATGCTTATATCGAGCCTATCAGCTTCGTTGTTCCAAGAAGAGCAGAGACATTCCAGGAAGATATCTATCCTCCAACAGTCGGCACTGAGCCTGCAGTATCTTCTGCGGAATGGTTCTCGGGCAAGAGCGGCCTTCCCCCAAAGTTCTCGCTGGCCGATCTATTTGATGGCAATGAGCCCAAGATGATGGCGGCAGAGGCAAAACCAAAGCCAAGCGCCACACCGGTGGCCGCTCCCAAGGCTGAGCCAAAGCCCGAACCAAAGGTCGAGCCCAAGGCCGAACCAATCTCAGCGCCAAGCGCAGCCGCTCGCGAGATCCCGAGTGTTAAGAGCAACAAGGAGTCTATGTCCAGCATGGCTGATAAGTTCGCTGACAAGGATGAGGAGAGGGACGATGACGACAGTTCTTTCGAGGAAATTCAGAAGCCTGTCGAACGGCCTTCTGTAGCAGCTGCAAGACAAGCAGAGGTCACTAAACCACCACCAGAGCCGACTAAGACTACATCGGCGCCAGCACCAGCGCCAGAACCGAAAGCTGAGACTAAAAATGTTCCTTATACGGGAGAAGGGCTCAGCGCTGCATCATCTTCTTCAGCGAGCGAGCTTCGTGAAAAAGAGTCAAAGCCATCCACACCAACATCAGCCACTCCAGCTCCATCGGCCAGTGCAGCAGCCGGTGGTCTGCGCGATGTTCTGAATGAGATCCGAGGCATGCTACAAAGTCAGGGCAAGCAGATCGAGCAATTGACGAGCGAGGTGGCGCAACTCAAGGCCAAGGTCGGAGAGTAGGGTTCTCCGCCAAGTCCCGAGAAACTAACTGCGCTGGTCACAACGACGACTGAGACTTTCCCTACAGACTCTGGTAGGATCAAGTTGCAGAGCATCTCGCATCGATTGTCGGACATTCCAGAAACACCACCCTCTCGATACCTGCCTCCCACATCTACGAGCTCAAGGCGACAATCAGTAGCTGAGCTCGTAGGTCGTCTTACAGAAGCTTCCTCGTCACCATGCAGGCCAGAGAAATACAGGCATCATGTCATACCAGACTTATCAGGCAGAGTGGGTAGAGAGGCGATTAGACGATGATCAGAAACAACATAACCACCTTGACCTGTTAGCGTTCTATTTTGTAAAATGAGAGAAAGAGAATAGTAGAAACTTTGGACACCAAGAATCGCCTCTAGCTATGTGATGATGCATGATCAGATTTCTCATTTCCTCATTTTTGCGAGCTACGATCCCTCCTTTCCAAAAGACGAGACAGCTCAGCAATAATCAGCGGACCTCTTAGCACCAACCACAGCCAAAACAAGACACAACCCCCAACTTCAAACTCGCCCTCAACTTGATCGATTCCTGTCCCTAACTCTTATAATAACAATATTTCTTAAAACACGCATCGCACCCTTTAGGAAGCTTATTCCCATCCCTGGCCTTAATCCCACAAGCCATACAGAAACTCCAACCCGCTGTACCATTCTGCGTAGCAATCGCATTACCATTCTGAATCATAGAATTCGTCTCACTGACCGAGTACTGGATTTTACTCGTAGGTTGATTTGATGCGTACGTGTAATTCACGTTGGGCAGGTAGATGATGAACATAGTTTTCGGACTATCGCAGCCGAAGAAAGTTGCGCGTTTATTCAAGCCTTTGGAGACGAACTCTTCGACTGGAGGAATATATGGCATTTTCGTCAGACCTGAGGCTTGAGCGTTTTCATAGGTTTGACGGATTTCCGTTCCGTTGGGGAAATTATCGGTTGTGTCGGCGGAGTTGTCGTTGGCGATTAGGACGTCGACTGTTCGGGCTGATTGGATGAAAGGCCATATTGGGACGTTTTGACCGGCGAGACCGCCGTCTGCCATTGTGATGAGTGGGTAGGAGGAGACGCGGGAGGAGCGTTGGTATTTGTAGAATGGGTTGGGGTAGATTCCGTATAAGTCTTGGAAACTGGGCTTTTGGCCGTTGGCGCTGAGGATGCCTTCGAGGACGTTTGCGAGGTCTGAGGAGGAGGAGTTGCTGGGTTGGAGGGGAGAGCAGACGGCGGCGAATACGTCGGAGGAGGTTCCGAAGATGTAGCCGATGTTGTCGTAGTCTTTGATGCATTTGCCTGATTGCGTTGCTTGGCCGTTGGTGATGTTAGAGCCCATGTACTGGGTCAATGCAAAGGCGCTGACTCCATTGTCCCAGCTTCCGTATTCGTAGGGATGGAATTCGTATTGAGTCGCGTTGATGGTGGGAGTGCATTGGCCCTGGTACGAGTTGTCCACGCCAAGAGCAGTGATAATTGGGTACGGCACATTGAAGGACGTGAAGTTGCTCAATGTGGTGAGGCCGGACATACGGATCTCATCGCCTCCGTCGTTGCCATGCAGAAGCTGGTATGAGAGAAGACGGCCATATGGGTCAACGATAGTGTTGTCGAAGCCAGCTGCCTCCTTCTTGGCCAGGTCGTTCACAACTTCTGGATATTCGTCAAATCCCAAGATATTAGCTGGGAGTAAAAGGCTATTCTGGAACGCTTGCTCCCAAAGGCTATCGCGGAGAGACGACACTGTTGGCCAGTTGTTGCCGGAGAAGGAAGACAAGAACCATCCGCCACCAGATAGACCGGACTCGTACGTAAGTGACTGGAACACTCCGCTCACATTGGCAGTACTGTCTCGTGCATCGAGGGCCTGAATGACACCAGCAGTCTCCAACAGAGCTCGGTAACCTCCTCCACTGGACGCAAATCCTACAACTGGCTGAGAGGAAGTGCTGAAGGAGCCCTGTTTCTTAAGCCAGGCGGCGAGTGCAGTGCTAGCCTTCGGTTTCCGCGATGAGAAGTATGAAGCCTCGTTCGAGTTGAGACCATTAGCTGCTCTCACTAGAGGCGTGCTCGGACATGCTGTTGGCTTTGGCGCATAGTCGTTATCGAGTATAGGTAGAAGCTGTCGTTCTTCGATTCGTGCAGGTTGTCGAATTTCCAGCGATCCAGGTGCGGGAGCTGCTAATGCTGGTGTCCCAAGGAGAGCGAGCGTAGATACTAACGAGTGAAATGCCATAGTTGCAGGATGTTGTTCAGGGAGGTAAGGTGCCAAAGCAGACTCAGAGTGGTACCAACGAGCGCTTGTCCTGGGATCTACTTACGCTTCATTATTCTGGAAGGCGCGGCATCGTATCTCATTTAAACACCCGATGAGTCCCCGCCATCATACATCGCAGCTACTGCTGTAACAATTCTGGTCGCGGGCAATAAGCTTAATTCGGACTTACGTCCTCGCCTTCGATCTGCGTCGGGCTGTGTATATGCCGCTCACAAGCCACAAAAATGTGTACGCAAGATCGCAAACGAGCAGGAGCAAATGAGAGCGAGTCGTTTTAGATCGTGCAAGTAGGGGCAAAGCCTATCTAGTGACCTGTCGAGCCAGCCGTCTCGACCAGACTGTCGTGGACCGGACATTTAGCGCCAAATCAGTGTAAACGACATCGAAGCGAGCGTCGACGACGATGAGGCGGGGTATTGCTTGTGCATGTGGCGTCGAAAGAAGTGGGCGACGGTGACCACGTTTCGAGGAGATGAGCATCGTATACAGGAGCAGTGTAGCTGAAGGAAACAGGTCGAGAAATTGAAGTGGTTTGAGCCGCAAGTGTCAGTGATCCGGGATCTCCAAGTCTACGAATCCTGGTACTCCCAGCAGAGTTTCCGGGGCGCCGAGAACCCTTTCAGGTGGTTCGAAGAGATCGGTTGTGAATATTTCCACCCATTCTGTCAATACCTTGCCAAGATGATGCTACTCAGATATGGCATCGATAGCTCGAGGTCGGCGGTATAGGTGATAGTCTTCGCCAGCTGCGGATATCTGTCAGCGTTGAGCAATCTTTTGCCTTGGTAGCGAGCACGACCAGCGACAAGCGGCATCGTGTCTGACTCCCAAGCTATCTTGGGACTGCAGGAGTCGTTGTAGAATGTACGGCACACAATCCAACTTCTCCGGACGTTACCTCGACCCAAGCTTCTTGTCTGCGCGCTCTCCTTGCTTTCCAGTGTCTAGGCATGTGTACCAGGTGTTGCAGCTGACCTGACAGCACATAACGCCCGCCAAGCGCCACGATCGGCGACACTTCACAAGAGCGGTGCGAGACGACACCTGCTTGCTTCTGACCACACTCGAATCTAGATGGCGGACAACGAGGGCGGTGGAGGCAGTGGTGGCGGGTTGCTTGATCTCGAAAAAGAGTTGCAGTGCTCCGTAAGTGGATTGCGAGAAGAGCTGGACGGCCGTTGGAATGATCCAGTAGAGTGTCCTGACCGATTCATCCTTCATAGATATGCACGGACATTCTCTATCAACCACTGACGTTACTGGACTGTTTACACACATTTTGTGGAGGATGTTTGAAAGAATGGTTTACATGGCAAGCTACTGCTGCGACGACTAGCAGAAACAGGCACAACACCTCTCCGTATACCTGCCCACAATGCCGAGAGCACGTAAGAGGTACGAAGGCCGACTGGAGGACAACGACTCTTTTGGAGGGCTTCTTGAAAGCAAATCCAGGCAAGGGAAAATCGGATGAAGAAAAGGAGGAGTCACGACAACAATATACACCTGGGGACAATGTGCTGCCACCAGTCCAACAGCGGCAGGAAGACACGGATAGCGAAGATGAACGGCTGCTTGCTGAAGTGCGCGACCTCAGCATGGCAAACGTAGATCCTGAAACGGCACGTCGTAGAGCAGAGAGAGCAGCCAGGAGGAGACAGGAGCGCAGTCAACGTCATGCACGGCCTGAAGAATTAGGGCGCCAACAGCAGTCAAGTCGGTGGATCGCGCATCAGGCAGCTCGTCAGCAAGAAGAAAGCGAGAGACAGGTTGAGCATCAACCTTCACTACGAAGCCTGCTCAGCGATTCTGAGATCAGCTCGGCAGACGTGCAGGAAGAGATTCTGCAATCGATCTCCTCGGAAGGTCTTTTGGATGGCATTGACATTGATCATCTTACGCCTGCTCAAGAAGAAGAGCTGACGGAGAGAATAGCAGAAGCTTATAGGAGGCGGCAACGAAATAGAGACAGGTCGAGAAATCGTGATCGCGGTGAAACCCAGCACGATAGCCCACAGCCTGAGCCAAGGAGGACTGCTGAAAGCTCTGGTCGGCGTCAGCCTTCTCCTCCCCAGCAGACTCAGACGCGAAGCAGACCTCCTATTTCGCGGCCTCATCTATTTGAGCAAACATCTGCCGGGGCTGAGCGTGGTCAGCGAAGATCTGCTAGCTCCACGAGCCAACGAACTCGGCAGTCAGAAGTACGTGAGTCCACATCGAGCCAGCCTGCGCCAGCTGCACGTTCTGCGACCGATCTGTCAGTACCTTCCGAGAGCAATGCTCGCTCCACTTCACAACTCAGACCACGAGCCTTATCTGGCAACAGCAGAAGCTCCACAGATCCTGCTAGTGTGAGAGACAATGTGCAGCGTGTCCGCGCGACATCAAACTCGCTACGACCAGATAGCCATGGTAGCACAGCAGTTTCAAGGCCTCGAAGCCGAGATTCGCCATCTTCTGAACCAAGCAGAAGACGGACAGCGCCCACAACGAGCGATTCAGTGCCACCCCGTTCAGAGCCACAATCTTCTACGAATGATGTTACTGGTCTACAAGCAGGCCCTACAACGAATCAGCAGTCCGTGAGACCAGCTGCTTCAACGTCAGCTTTTGCGCCTGAACCAGTCTCGACACTCTCGGTCTTTCCATCGATAACATGTTCCCGCTGTCAGCGCCCAGACTTGGCTACGAGTCTACATTACAATTGTTCGAAGTGCGATTCCGGAAATTTCAATCTCTGCCTTTCATGTTATCGAGACGGTCGTGGCTGCAATCACTGGTTCGGCTTTGGACTAATGGCAATGTATCGCTACCACCGTGCCCAAGAAGACAGCTCTGGGCAATACTTATCAGGCTACGAGTATCCACACATCCTGACCCCACGCAAGTACATTCAAGCACCTCAAACAGTCTCATCACCAGAGCTTCAAGAAGGCGCCTTCTGCGAACACTGCCTCAAATACACCAACGACTGCTACTGGTACTGCGAAATCTGTCTCGAAGGCGCCTGGGGCTACTGCAACACCTGCGTCCTGCGTGGCAACCACTGCACCCACCCCCTCCTCCCACTCGCCCACATCAGCACCCTCCGAAACGCGTCCCACGACCCCTCAAAACTCGCTTTCCTACCCGTCCCACACCTGAAACAACACTCATACGTCCTGCTCCCGGTTCTCACAGATTGCGACATTTGCCGCCTTCCAATCCCACCCCGAGCCACAAGATTCCACTGCTACACGTGTTCAGACGGAGACTACGATATCTGTAACGACTGCTATAACTCTCTAGTCGCCATGGGGAAAATCTCATCGAAAGATGGACCTAATGGTTGGAGGAGATGTTTGAGTGGACACAGGATGTCTGTGATTGGATATCAAGACACGCCGTATGGAGGTGGACAGAGGAGGTTGACGTTGAGGGAGATGGTGGGCGGCTGGAGATTGAAGGAGGAAGGTATGCCTTCTGGAGGTGATGCTGTGCTTGTTGCAGGAAGAACAGCTGTTGTTCCGCCGGATGGTGGGGTGGGGTATAAGTGTTTGGCGCAGTGGTCGAGATGGCCGAAGGATGGGGATTCGGATGAATTGGCCTTTCCGAAGAATGCTGAGATAAGGGAATGTGAGGATAGGAATTCGGATTGGGCTGTGGGCGTTTATGATGGGACGGTAGGACTTTTCCCGGTCAACCACACTAGGCGGATCTAAGATGGGATGATGAGATGAGGTACGAAGCGAGACGAACGAAGAATGAGCTGATGACACAAGACAGAGTTAGCGAGAACAGAGATTTCGGGAATGGTATCCTTTCTATTCCCAAGAGCTACAGTCGACGACCAGCGTCGAGTGCGCATTGTAAGTATAGTACATGACAGTTTGCTGACTGTTCTGTGATCGTGAGATCTTTGCGTCTAGGGGTACTCTGCAAAAGCAAAGCCAAGAAACCGTGCGCCTTCGCTAGTACCATTCTCTTGCGGCGCCATATCATAAAGCCCCGTCCCATGCCAACTGTACAATAGAGTCTGCTGTTCGACCCATCATGCACGAACCCTCCGAACGCCGGCAATCAGAAATGCGTAAAGTCCAAGTAGGGCCAGCGAACTGGTGCTCTCAAACCGAAAGTCCCTTCGCCAAGCGCTCCATCTGGACGAGCTCGATAGTGGGAGCCTCGAGCTGCTTGACTTTCTCCTCGTACGTGGCGAGCTGTGGCTTCATGCTCGACCACCACTCGTTGAACTTCTCGACAGCGTCGTGCCACTCGCCCTCTAAGCCTTTCTCGACTCTGAGCTTGTCGACAGTGTACCCACAACCCTTCAGGCGGACCCAAGCGTTGCTGCGAGTGTCCTGCAGCTCTGCTTTGTAGGCGTTGAGGAACGTCTCCCAAGCAGTCTCGTCAAATGCCGGTCCAGAAGGGGTGCTCGAAGTGTCGGACATGGCCGAGGAGAATGAGCCTGTGACTTGCGGCTTCTCAGACTGGGCTGCTGCTACTTCGCCCATGCCAGCACCAGTGACAGAGTCAGTCCGAGCCTCTCTGGATAGTTGGCGAGACAGTTGATGTACATCAGGCATCGGCGGGATCGCTTCAGGAGTGTGGCCTTGAAGCTCTGGCGTCGGACAGGCTTGCGAGTCGACAGGCGTGAATGGCGGTGTTTCCATGCCCAAGATCTGACGAGGTGCCACTGAGTCGTTCAGCTGCGACAATTTCTCAAGTGGCAAAAGGCTCGACTTCAGACTCATGTGAGAGGGAGACACTGGCGAACTAAGCGGTGGCGTGTCGATACCAGCACCACTGGCGGCAGTGCTCATGCTATTGATGCGAGACAGATGAGAAAGCGACTTCTCTGGATAGCCACGATACAAGCTCTCGTCATCGAGTTTGGCAAGACGATCAAGCGACGTGCAGAGAGCAGCGCCGGCGTACTGCCAGTCCGTAGCAGTGTCGCGCAGCTCGGCAGGCAGACTGTCTTCGAGGTCTTTGGGCATCTGCCACTTGGACAGATGCGCCTCGTCGTAGCTGAAGTTCTCCATTCCGAAGTCGTGACCGGGACTGCGATCAATGGCGAGGTCCTTGCGCATGTAATGCTCGTACGATTTGTCGCGCTGAGCCCAGGATGGACGACGGTACACTGGTTGACGGAGAGTGTGCGGAGTCGACATTTTGAGTCTTCACTTGCTCGATTGCTTTCTTATGATCGGCCGGTGTCGTTCCAGGATAGGAAGTAGCGGATGACTCGAAGCGCAGAACGATATCGAGAATCCTATTCTGATGCTTGGTTTGCTAGGATTGATGATTTGCTCTTGTTACAAAGGCAGTATGTTTGTTTCTGCCAATTATGCTTCACATCGAGGTGTCGAGTCGGAGGACTGAGGTTGTATGTTGATGCGGCAATGTTAAGGCGGTGTTTTCGATCTTGGTTAAGTTTGCAATGACAGCAGCGCAGAACCAAATTGAATTCGGCGCAAGAGCGTATGAGCTTGGAGGTAATGAGTGAAGAGGCGCAGCGAGCGTAAGCGGTCGAGCTTAAAAGTGAACGAGTGTGATGAAGTGGACAGAGTTGGTGATGCAGTTGGAAGTCTGTCGAAGGGGCAGTGATGACCTGACGCTCGTGCGAATGGTTGCTTGCCGCCCGCAGCCGTTGCACAAGCGAAAGAAGTGGTGAAGCTGTTCCTGCTTCAAGATCAAGGATGCTTGAATTGCGCTTGCCGAAGCACTCGGTCAAGTTCGTGCCGATCCGAGTTGATGTTTGCTTGCGAGTCCACAAGTCGTCCCTGTTTTAGAGTTTCCGCCGATCTCCTTGTTAGCGCGATCATCCAATTGAAGTGAATGTCGTCGTTTGTGCGCCACTCTGACAACTTCATATGATGACTCTCAGGTAGGCGTCAGGTCCGACCGATTTCGAGCTCTCTTCGATGGCTGCTCTGTGGTCCCAACGAAGATTCTTCGGGCTCGAGTAGTGCTTGTCTTCTGGTCTCGTGATAATAACGATATCATCGCCTGAAATTCCGGGATTAGTTGCACAGAACGTGGCACAAGTTACAGCGACTTCCTTGCGATTCAACGTGATGCATCGGTACTTGAGGATGTAGCTTGGCTGTTCGCACAAAGAAGCACACGTAACTTACGAAGTGCTGAATGACGGCATCGACGTTTCGGGTGCTTTGACACTCTGTCAGTCAGAAAGACTATTGGTGACTTCCCACGCTACGATGCTGGGCATCGTCTATCCTTCGTGACTAGCAACACTATTTTGCCTATAACAATCGCGCGCTCTGACTCAGATTTGATGTCTTAATTGCTTTTCCTGCACGACTCACAACGCGGTGATTCTCACGTTCTCCTACCCTTAGGAATTCGAGCTACTCTAGCCTGGACAAAGAATCGTCAGCTACACCATCCCGCAAACGTATGCACAACGCACATGGGGGAGAATCGGGATTGGTTGCGGAAGGATTGTGACAATGTGTTCGCAGCTTGCCACGTGCGACATCCAGCGTAACAGAACTTTGAATGCATGCTTACCTCTCAATTATGTGGAGGCCAGACTGCGTCTCCACGATCTGCGACACCTCTCCTGGTTTGAGCGCAAATGAGGCCTGCTCAAACTCGGTCTGCATATCACCTTTGCCAAAGAAACCCCTGATGATCTATCAGCATCTGTTCACATCGGTATCTGCATCATGTTGTGCAACACGACGATCGGCGCGTGCACAAACAAGACTGAAGCTTGGAAATACTCACAAGTCGCCTCGCTTCCTGGCAGATGAGCAGTCACTCTCAGTCACTGCCAGGTCACCTAGACTGGTCTCACCGCTCCGGATCTTGCTCTCATAGCCGCGGATGATGTTGTATGCCTCGTCCTTGGAGCGTGTAATTTCAGCCTCTCGCCATGACGAGGGGCGTCGTGATTGAGCGTGCTTGACCAAGAGATGTGCAGCACGGATCTTGCCTTCGAGGTTTTGGTTCTTGACTGCGTCCGGGTTAAGATTCGCCGTGTGATACTGGCCCATGTAGTGCTTCAGCGTCTCACTGTCTGTCTCTGCCGGTGGCTCCCATCGCGACTCCTTCGTGCTTGGGTTGAAGTAATATGGCAGATTCTTGCTATTGGAGTGTCGAACCTCCCAACCTGCTGGAAGACCTGTTGCCTACTGTTGGTAAGCATGCGGGATCTCGTGATAAAGCGAGGGTAGGCCAGATAGGCGGGATAGCTCACCATGGCTGTGGGGTATTTGTTGTACTGGAGAGCGTTGGCAGAGTGATTCAACACAAATCTGGGAAATCCGACTGCAGACACCTGTTTTGTGCTATATAATGTACTTCAAAGGGTGCGAGAATTGAGATGCACCCCTTCAAAATGTTTCTCAGGTGTTGAGACTGTTGCCGTGGAGTTCACGAGTTGGCACGAGGACAGCAACTGACAAGATCCTGCTTGCTCACTTTCGCTATTTCTTTCGGCCCTTTCTTCCCCGCCGCTTCGGAAGGCGCCAGCAACTGCGGGCCGGGGTCTCGTTGCTTCTACTTCCACGCGCTAGGATCTGAACTTCGCGAACATCGCCCTCAATAATTCTACCAGCGTTGCGACCGACACCTCGACCGACAATCAGACCCTGACAGCAGAGGAAGGCAATATGTCGAACTACGAGATGGAAGACTCTCCTGCGCCAGAGAGCAAAGGCGAGGACTCAAAGAAGATCAGCTTCCGCTTTTGTCGCGAGTGGTAGGCAGTATGACAAACGCGACGGAGAGTTGTACTGACAGACGTGATAGCTCCAACATGCTCTATCCAAAGGAAGATCGCCTCACCAATCAGCTCATGTTCGCATGCCGTACCTGCCAGTTCAGCGAACCCGCGACGGCGTCTTGCATCTGGCGCAATTCGCTCAAAGAGGATGTTCAAGAGACGGCAGGAAATGTGGACGACGTGGCGCAAGATCCTACGGTGGGTAACTCTAATGATTTTTCTGACTACGACGAGATCATGGAGGACAGCACCGAGCTAGAAGATATTGAGGGCGAAGACATTGTTCCCGGCCTTTGTACATTGTGTGGCCAGGAGATTCTGTGCCCAATATGCGAAAAGCCGACAGACGGTGGCACTGCGCTCGAGGTCGACGATCCTGAGAAGGATGCGAATGAGGCTGGAGATGAAGCCGTGGAGCAGGAGAAGCGCGAGAGAGAAAGCGCATAAGGGAGGCAAAAGGAGGATTCTACACGTTCACATTTGCTTGCATTTGCTTTGCGTTTCTTGTCTGTACAGCAACATGTGCTGATATGTCTGGTAATCGCAGCTCCCACATGCCGAGGAAGAGTGCAAGAAATGTGGTGCTCGAGACGCAGTCTACTTTCAGTCGCAACAGCGGACTGCCGAGACCGGAATGGTGAGTTACCTTGTATGCTTTTTCAAAATTCCTCGCTAACGTCCTGCCAGGCTCTGTTCTACGTGTGCTGCGAAGTATGTGCAAGGTGTTCACACAGTTATGGGCTTGCTGACCAAATACAGTGCCAGAACGTGTGGTCGACACTTGAAGGGAAGCGTTAGAAGGGCTTAACTTCCGGATCGGCTTCACCGGAACAAGACATTCGAGGGAGACTCCCTGAGTTGGATGTTCCGGCCGCGGAACGGTCTTTTGAATCTATCACGAACGACTATTCTCCGTCACCACGTACACCCCATCTCCGCAACAGCGGACCTCTGCTGCCATGCCAAAGCAGCGCCTATTCCGCAAATCGCGCGGTGCGCCCATGCGGCACGATCCCCAGGTCCTAGGCCTCGCGCCGTGTCCTGGTAATTTGCCATCGAAGGTAACTGGGCAGTGGTGCTTCACCTCGCGCTGAGAATTAGGATGCAAAGGAGATATTGATAGCACCATGGGAGCACCACAGAAGTGCTTTCCTCAATACAGTCTCCATCCTCAAGTGGTGTGCCATATCTCTTCCGTCTCTGTGCATTCTCTCTGGCCGTTCTCACCAAATATTTCTGTTTCTTCGCCTTCGCCAGTGCACAATCACGATCGTTGTCGTGCGGAATTGCATGACCCAGATTACTGCGCTCCTGCCTTGACGAGAGCTCTTCTGCGCAGAGAGGCAGGCACGTGCTGGACCCTTATTGACCTCATCTCATTGCCTCGTCGCTTTTCGTACTCCTCATAGCTCATAGATGCATGGGCGCCAATGACAAAATCTTGCTCCATCCTCGTTCTCTCACCTCCCTTCCAACGATACCGTTCAACCTTGTGCCGATGGGATCGCCGCCCTTGTTGATGAGGACGCACGCGTTATCATCAAACTTCACCACACTTCCATCCTTCCTTTGAAATTTCTTTGCCGTCCGCACAACCACTGCGTGCCTGATATCACCTCGTCGGACCTTATTCGCAGCAGAGACTGAAACGGAGCCACCAGGCCCAGATTCCGGACCAAAGTTGCGCTGCTTTTGGACGACAACGATTATGCGATCGCCGACGGTTGCAGGGCGTTTCTTCTTAAGAACCTTGACACATTCTGCGATGGCTGCTCCAGAGTTGTCGATGACATTAACCATGGTCTATTCACGTCTCCCATCAGTATACAGCCAGAGCAAGCGAGAGAACCATTCACATCTTTCGCTTTCAAGCACCTACCTTGAGTTGAATCATCTTGATAGCTCTTCACGGCCGTGTAGGCCTCGTTGCAATAGCTATTCACTTCAAGTGATGCGCGATGGTGTACGAGATCTTCGACCTGGACACGGAGATGCGGCTCGGCAGAGACTTCCCACTATTGGCCGGCTTACCCTAGTGCATGCAGCAAGGGGGCTTACCGCTAAACTTTGCTAGGGTCGCGACTGGCGTTGGATTCGCGGTGGCTGGGCTCTACAAACCTCGAGGACGCAGAGGCTATTGTCCACACGCGACAATACCACCGCCGCCCAATGTGCGCGCAACAACATATTCCTTTTGCGCTTACTGCTTGTTGCTAGTTCTGTTTGCTTTGCGCATACTGTCCTTTCTCCTTGCTCACAGCGCGTGCCATACAATAATGATTTGCAGCATCAAACGACATCCATAAAGCGAGAGAAGGCCGGAGACCAGATCACCACAGGAATGCGGCTGTAAGAAGGAGGCGTTGCTGGTGTACTTGCGCGACACCGACCACACTTTGTCTCGGGTAGAACACTTGTTTTCAGGCCGCTTCTGGACTTCTGCGATTGCATTGTATTGGTGCATGTCAGTCTCTACTGTCGGTCCGGGCAGTCAGGATGAAGCCGCAAGCTGCCGACTTGGACGAGGCGCTGAGGAAGAAGGGCGGCCTGACGCTGTCGCAACTTGCCAACTATGACGACTTAATCACTGATGCGCTGGTCGACAAAGTATGTTGGGCGTTCTCGAGTCCTGCGTTGCAAGCCAAGTGCTGATTCGTCTTGCAGGTGTACTTCTGGTCTAAGATCCGCAAGCTGAAAGCCAACTACCATGGCAGTCGCGGCTTAATCGACGAGCAAATATGCAAGACACTACAACAGAAAGTAATTATAGAGAAAGATCCCGCCGGGGCGCAGGAGAAATTACTGCAACAGCAGTCCGGCCTGCTCAAGTATCACAGAGGCTTAAAGACAGAGGATGAGAAGGAGCATTTCTTGCGCCACATGCGCAAGTACATCAACATATATCTGCCGGATTGTCCATTCGAGGTCTGTACCACGAATCGATATACCATTGAGACTGCAGAAGCTTGCATAATTGCACGTAAGAGGATCCGCAGAGGAGAGCCCATCAAATACTTGACTGGTATTCAGGTTGAGATGACTGAGAAGGAGGAGAAAATGCTTTCGAGCCGCACAGATTTCAGCATTGTGATTTCGAGCCGGAAGAAGCGGCCTTCGCTGTTTCTTGGACCTGCTCGATTTGCGAACCACGACTGCGATTCAAACGCAAAGCTTACTACTACCGGAGCCCATGGCATTCACATCCAGGCGCGCAAGGACATCGAAATCGGTGACGAAATCACAGTCACATATGGTGAGGACTACTTTGGCGAGGACAATTGTGAATGTCTGTGTCACACTTGTGAGGTAGCCACCCGCAATGGATGGGATCCGAGAGGTCCTATCATTCGGGAAGACACAAGCGATGAAGAGGAATCTGAAGATGAAGAAGACGTCAGAACCAGGTCTGCGCCCAATCGCCGGGCCGGACCAAGCAGACCTGCGAAGCGAAAACACGAAGATGATGAAGATGAAAGCGACGCAGGCGCTTCTCGGCGGAAACGAGGACGCTCGCGCAATTTGTCCAAATACAATGGCGGAGTAGAGCTGGATGTCTCCTCTGACGATGATTCCGATGACGAGAGGAACGCGCGAGATCGCAATGGCCGATTTATGAACAAGAAACGCTTCTCTAGCACTCCGGTCAAGTCTGAAGATACGAATGAGCCCCTTTTGGATCGAGTCTTTCGGCTGCTAGGCAGTGTGGCTGACCGGACCGATCGTCGCAAGCGTGGACTGACGGCTTCTGATCCACTACATCTGACTCCTCCCGATTCTGACCGCGCTTCTTCTGAAAATGACTACACTCCAGCCTCTTTTGGTCCGAAAGAAGAGATCACCGCGAATGGCAGGAATATTATTCGAGGCGGTGGCGGACGTTTTGTTCGGAAGACCGCTCTGACCTCACGCAGTCCTGGAGAGATCAAGCAATCTCCAGGCAGTACACCAGCGCGCACTCCAGAACATGTCTCGAATGACAAGGCATCTCTGGATCTGACCCCGGAGTCATCCAGACCTAAGCTGCCTTCTATAAAGCGAAATTGTTCGAATCTGCGAAACGTCACGAACGCCAATGACGCGCCTATTGACCTCTACAGCGTACAGCCGTCCCCGGCTCCTCCTTCAGAAGCACCTAAGCGAGGACGAGGTCGACCGAGGAAGGGTCGTGCGGACGATAAGATGGATGCCGAAACAAGTCCTTCGTCAAGTGCTAATGACAATTCATCATCATCGTCACTGGCTTCCAGTGCGACATCTTTGGAGACACACACGTTTGCAGCTGGAAAAATAGCACAGGACATCTGCCAAATGTTGACCACAGAGGATGACGAGAAGCCGACTCATGAAGTCAAGAGCGTGACTGTTACCAAGACTGAGAGGGAAACCATAAGGCGAAGTTCGACGAGACTGAATCGCATACAAGCCGATTTGGACGAGCAACTTTCCTCTCCAGAAAAGGTCGTCACGAACAGGGTCGAGATGCTTAAGAAAGTCACGCGTTCTTCTTCTGCTGCCGGCACGAGTACCCCACCCATTGACAGTATCGAGAACGCTGAGGCCGACGAAGATTCTGATGAGGACGTGGAGCGTGGTGAACCTCGCATTCCTGGCGACTACCACCTATGCAAAGCTCTCCTCGCCACAAATTACCACCGCTGGGTGGAATGTCGGAATTGCGACGAATGGTTCGTTCAGCCTGAAGCATTCTTGACGCGAATAGCGTGCCCGAGATGTGAACGCCACAGCAAGCTGTATGGTTACTACTGGCCAAAGACTGACAAGGAAGGCAAGTACGATAAGGAGGAGCGAATTCTGGATCACCGTGAGATCCATCGTTTCATCCCACCCGATGAAGAACGCGAAGAGCGAAAGGGCCGCAAAACTCTTGCCGAAGTCCTCCGAGAGAAGGAGATGAGTGAGCGGGAACGCAGTCAAAGTGACGAACGAGATGATGAAGGGAGGCTAATGCGTCCGCGGACTGATAGCGAGCGCCGCACGCTCAGGAGAACCATGTGAAATGATACGAACGACAGTGTACGATAATTCTCCATTGCATCTGGGATAGGCGCCATTCTACACGCGGCGCGTCTACAGAAACATGTCGTTCAGGCGCGCGATATTTGCATCTGCAATGGCATAACCGAGCTGTGAGATTTTCAGTGCAATCGCGAAAGTACCTAAGCAGCGAACTCAAAGATTTCCGCCATGAACGGCGGCGGGTGCGAACACTTCGAAACTCAAGCTTGCACCTCTCTCCTCGATCTCTGGTAGAAACAGAATATATGTGCTACAAGACCAGCTGACGCGAAGAAGGTAGGACAGCCGAATCTGCAGGTTTCCGATGCATCCACGAATCTCTCGAGCCGCTTTCCTCTCGAATGTTTTCATTCGCGGGTCAGGCCATCTCAGAAGTCAACTTTGGTTTGTTTGCTGCTAATGTATTTGTGCTCCTCACTAGCTTCGAGTCACTCACCGTCTTTTCGCTCGCGGTTCTCGAGGGCCTGCCCATCCAGCAATCGAAAGTCTTTCCTCCAGACTTTTTGCCCATTTCTTCTATCCCTTCGACCTCTTCCTGACCTTTCGTGGTAGATATGGGCGTCCAACCCTCCAAGACTGAGCTTTTCCTGCCTTCTGACACCCTCAGGCGATGTGATCCAGATAGATGCTGGTGTGACCGACCCTATCACAGAAAGTCAAGATACGTTTATGTTGAGAGAGGAGGTAAGCAACGAGAGCAGTCCATTTCGACCATTTCCGGCTGACCTTGGCGATTCAGGTGACGGAAGTGAACGCTACCACGATCCGATGGACATGATGAGCAACATGATGATGGGCGGGATGCCCAGCATGCCATGGAAAGATCCTAGCCTATGGACAGTTCGTGACTTCGACCGCTTAGGCGAAGTCATGGGAGAACTCTACAACCGTGAACGAGGACGTGGCATGAACCGAAGTGGCCCTTATCCTCCCTGGCCCGCAGAGCAGCAACCATGGGATGATGGCGGCGGTGGCAGACGACGAAGGTCTAATCGTCCTGGTTGGACGGAATATAACCGTCTTGAAGAGCAGTTCAGACATATGTATGATGAGTATATGCGACATCGGAATGAGAATGATTCTGTGCTTTATGGGAGTGATGTTGATCGCAGGAAGGATCAGTATCGGTATAATATGTTGAAGACGTTGCAGGAGATGTGGCCGCAGATGAGTCAGATGATGATGGGAGGAGGACAGCAAGGGCAGGTGTATGGTGGTCATCAGAATCATCCGATGATGCCGCCGCCGCCGCCGCAGATGATGCCTCCTCCTCCTATGCAGCAGAATATGCCGCCGAATATGTATCCTGGACCGCAAATGGGACCGCAGTATGCTGTGTCACCAGGAAATTATGGTGGGCAGCACAATGGGTACAGTCCCATGCCTGGCAATGGCATGATGAATCCTGGCATGCCTCGCCGAAAGCACTGGAGACAACCTGAAGATGCATTCGACACCGAGCACAATGATCTCGACTATACGCCCTTTCCACGAAAGCATCCTATGGGTCGCGGCAGGTGGAATGGTGGCTTCGGACCTGGATGGAATGACGGTGGTGAGTACGTAGAGCCTCTCTTCTGTTGATGATACCCTTGATTCTGACTATGGGCAGGTACGCGCTCGTCTGATGATCCCTTCGGATCTGCTCCAATCCGCCCAATACCCAAACCGCCAGGCGGTGGTGGCGGCATGGGAGGAGGCGTGCCCTTCGATCGCTATCCTGATCGCTACCGTGATGCTCCTGTGCCATCGACTCCTAACGATATTCCACGAGTACCAAATCCAGTCGTGACAGAATTTCCCAGATCATCTCCTCTTCCGACACGACCACCAGATCCGTTGTACACAACTCAAACACCATACCCATCTTCCGTCTACGGAGCCGGTCACGATTACGTCTCAGGCGGCGTACCTGTTTCTTCGACCGGGAACATGCGGCCTGGAATTCTCAGAAACCCAACGTCGATTGGAAATTACGCATCCCAGAATATGCCATACGCAGCTGAGCCTTACGTCTCAGGCGCGATGGATGGCATGCAAACTGGACCTGACATTAGTAAGAGACCAGGCATGCCAGGTAGGAATGTTAGCTTTCAGCCTGAGGCTGGACTAGCGAGATCTCGAGACGAGGAGGAAGCGAGAGGTGAAGCGGAAGCTGGTGCGCCGCCGTCGAAGAGAGATGGGCTCTGATCTGAGGTTGAACTTCAGATCATCGTGTAGTATAGAGGGATAGCTTGTAGTATTCGTTGGCGGGAAAGGTTTTCCACTATTGTTGGGTTGGTTTCTTCACATCCTTTTCGCTTCTTTTGGTCCGTTCGATATAGTGATGTTTGTGGGCTCCACTGTGGGCTCGTTGAGGAAGACGGCGTGGTGATGATCATGGCTAGCACTCTGCTCGCACAATTGCTCATGCTGGAAAATGGATTATGAAGACAAGATCGTCCCTATAGGCTATTCATCGGTCATGCCATTGCCACGCCACCTGGCGGCCCAAGATAGCATGGTTGGCCGTCGCCCTGGTCACTGCAAGATTGTCTGCTGACGCTCGTGTCGGGGAGACTTTGGGACTTTGTGAAAGTACCTACCTTCGATAGCGAAGGCAATCATGTGGTTCTGACTGCCTCCCGGTTTGGGCTGAGACCGGCGCAACTTGAGTAGATAGCACGCGATCTAAGTTCTGAGACAAGAATGATTCCATAATATCCACGATCAGTTGGACAGAAGCTCGACATGAGCTGTCTTTATGTAGTAACGGCAAGTCGGCGACATAGAATACCTGAAATCTGACACGGTCACTACGGCTATTGGTACCGAATAGCAGAATGATGAATGTGGATTCAAAGCAGCACGCGATGCGATGTAGACCACAACTCAGGTTATTCGCGGAATTTGCTCGATAGGTAGAAGCTTACTACTGTATCCATCAATCTGTCCATTGCAGTGGGACTGACTTGAGCGTTATAACCTAGGACTGCTAGCTCGGCCGCTCGTTTGCAACATACATTGGGGATCTTCTGATGAATGTGCCGGCTGATCAAGGCGGAACCTCCGAATCTAGACTTCGCATCGTGCTCGACTTTTCCAAAGTCCAAAGGGTTGTCATGTCGTACTCCAGGGCCTTTCAATATGAAACAGTGCGATGAGCAAACAGCACAATTTAAGGCTTCGAATTGTCTTATAGCAGTCGATCGCAAGTCCATATCGAGTTTATCTGATACACGATAATTGCCGACGTATCGAGCACTGCGGTGGCGATCTTCGTATCGACTTCTTGGAAGAAATGCCGTGCCTTGCTTCGGTGAGCGGCAGCCTACATCGAATGCAAGCAAACGTGCATACGATGAAACAGAGCGTGTGGTCATGAGGAGTGTGCGCCTGTAGTGGCATTGCAACACATGTATTTGGCAATACGAGGACAAGTTGTGTGATGGAGTTTTGTCTTCAAATGCGTACTGAGTCCACAGGTGCGTGCATCTTACCAGAGATCATTTCAGCTTTTGCCACGCCAAAGTCGAGCCATCTCCAAGCTCCGCAGCGTTATCCGACTTGTCTAATTTCATACGGTCTGCGACACTGTCGGCTGTATCATTGCTGTAAGAGAGAACCAAGAGTTGGAAGACATGCCAGCGTATCGAATGCTCAGTTTCTGTACGACCAACCTGTCAAATAGAAGCTTGTCATCCTTAGATCTGCTGGTGGAAATCACTCACATGCTTCGCATATGTACAGATCTGCAGAGTATGGCGAAAGAGGTTATGCGAGCTTGTTGAGAAGCGACGAGTCTTCTGCTGTGTTGCGCTTGCCCAGTCGCCTGTTTTACCCTTCTCGAGTTGCTCCCCGATGAGCGCTTGTATCCTCGTCAATAGTTCTGCGGGGTCCTGCCACCAGCACCATGGTCTTGAAGTTCCGGCCGAAGCTCGACAGTCCTGCAGCTGTCGGTTCGAGTCAGCAATGTGCAGGCTTTGTTTGGACGCGAGTGTCGCTTCTAGGATCCGAATGCACCATGAAATATGAGTGCGGAGCTGTAGTCCGTCATGTCAGCGCTAATACTTGTGCTTGAATCATGGAAGTGAAGGCACGTTGGTCCGTCTGAAGAAAATTTGCGTTACGTTAAGCACCCATGTCGGCACATTGTCTGGCACGTTCCCAGGCATCAGCTTGATATAACACTTGAACGAGGTCAGGTGTATGCGAATGTGGCAACACAGCGCTGTAGTATGGACGACCTAGACAGATTTCAGAGTTGAAGGCTCAAGAAAGTTCAAAGATGGCTTCCAATTGTAAAGGTAGTACTCTTGCGACAGAAAGTGACTGAGCTCTTCTTGGTTGCGCATCTTTTCGCCGTGGAATTTAGTCGGCCGCGGATGTACCAGAGTGTTGGTTTTGATTGAAGCTCCTGCCTCTACAGGCGTCGTAGGCGTTCAGAAACAATCCGTTACTCCTCTGTATTATCGTAGCCGAAGGTTACATGTCTGCGCGAGAGCATGGACTCCGGAAGCCTCGCTTCGACCCTAGCAGACATGGACCGCACGACACTGAACGAAATGCTGTGCCTTGGTGCTGACAGCGACGCCTGTGTGCAGTGAAGTCAATGACGTGTCTCTCGAGACGCATAACTCTGATGTCTTGCCAATGGTAATTTCGGAGGTCTTTCTTTGGTATGGAACCAGCAAGTCACCGTTTTCAGCCTCGAATGCTGATGCAAGTCGCCCAATCTGATCAATCGTACATTTCGCATCGGGAAGACAGAGTTTAAATTGCCAATTCTGGGACCCTTGCCTCTTCGCCATGCACGTAAAAGTTTGAAGTGTCGCACAGATGCCCTCGTCCTGTCCTTGATTAGTCTAGTCCGGTTCGGAGTGGAGATTCGTTTGCACGCCAGAGGTTTGTAGTAGACCTCAGCATAGAGAGTTGTGCTATGTAGTTTGGTTGATCTTCGGAACTGTAGAACATGGAAGCCTCGCTGGAGTCCTTGCAAGGCGTGGTGATCTCTCAGCAACGTTCCTTTCAATGAGAACCCTGCTCGCTGTGTGAATCTGACCATGATGAGAATCATACCTCTACAGACCAAATATGTTTCCTTGATGGCATGTCACTGCGTTACTCTCTCGTGCCCTATGTGGACACAAACGAGCCACTGCTTGAAACATGCATAAAGTCTTCGCGAAAAGCTTCAACAATCCTCGTCGAACATCAGGTGGCAAGTCTCATACCGGGGCTGTATAATGTCGTCGCGGATCGACTATGCTGAAGTGGCTCTCGCTGGAGCTCATGCACGTCGTGCACGGCGCCAACGCGCTGTGCCTTATTTTCATCATGTGTAGGTATTGCAAGGGTGCTTCAATTCCTGAGTCAAGGTCTGCTCAATGTTGCCACTGATGGCATGCTCTCCGTCGATGAGCCGTGAGACATAAAGAGATCCGGCAAAATAGTGGTCGCAGGTTCGGAGGCATCGTTGCTCATTTTGTCAGCGGGGCAGCGTACCTTGCGAAGTCCACATCGTTGACTCCAAGCGCTGCAGAACGCTTCTCATTTGTCCGGTCCTTGAAAGCTCAGGTTGCAGAACATAATCTCTTGCTCCACTGGCCCAAATAGCTGGGACAGACCACGAGAACACTTAGTGGACCTTTCAAGTTTGCTGCGTCATCACGCCTCTTCCAGAAATTGTGTGTGCGTGCGTGCTCGAAGCAGTGGACATGCCAGCCGCATGGGACTTTCGGCACATGATGAAGAGGGCACAAGCGAGTGCTCAGACTCAGCTATCCAGGTATGCGAAAGGGTGAGCAGCTCGTTTGCGAGGCGAGGTCAGAGTTGATGGAGACTCCATAGCGCGCGGGTTCTTCGGTCGGAAGGGTGGGCCCGTCCTTTCACCGTTTTGCGACCCTGTAAAGAACAGATAGGTCGCGGAGCTATACGCCATGTCCGCTCTATTGTCTGCATGCGAGTAACGATCAGGCGCACCGTCTGCGCTACCTCTACTCACACAGCGAAGATCGCAAGCTGATTGCTTTGACGCTGTACGATGCAGCTTCCAGCGCACTGGTCAGGATGTCGCTCACCATGCAAATATCAACCGTGATGAACGTCAGGTTGTACTTGTAGTACTCGGCGCAATGCAAAGCCATGCGCGTTGTTCGATGCCGAAGCCGACAGTTCTCCGGATGTTTTGCCCACTACAGGCCCGCTACATGCTGGTCATGAATGCAGTTCAAGCCAAGACTGCATAAGCAGGCCTACTAGAATGCATGCTACGCTCCGTGCCTGAACCTGCGGGTAAGGAGATACAGCGCTGCAGTGCATCACTCCAGTGGTCGTTATCAGCCGAGTAGAATGGTCAGACCAGGTAAGAAGGCAGCCTGTCGAGTGTGATGCGGTGCATACGTGCCGCAAGACCGCGTTGATGCCAGCCAGCGGAGCGAACAATAGCGTGGTTGTCGATGGGTCTGAGGGGCAGCTCCAAGAGGATCGACCTGAGGTCTCATTGGCAAAGGTTTTATGCTTTCCACCCGGTTGCCGCTTCAATTTGACAGGCGGGAAGGAGCCGCTGGCGTTGAGCCTTGTCGCGGAAGGCACAGGCCACGTGGGCCGAGGCTCAGAGCTTTCATGACATCCACATCGCTCCGCAGTCCGCTCATCTCTGCATCTCTGCTGGGGCTGCGGACTGCGGACTGCTTGTTCTCATTGCCCGGCCAATAGCTTGTGGTGTTGTCTTCGTCCTGCCAGGTTCCCTGTGGTGACTGATGCGATGCTCGGCGGCGTTTGCGACGGCTGACGGCTTGGAAGCTGCAATGATGGCGCTAGTGCTCTACTCTGCAGGCCTGCTTTGCTCAGCTCCCACATACTCGGAGTCAGAGTGTGCCGCAAGACAGGCAGTGTGTAGCTCTGCTGCAGCTCGATCTCATCGAAAGTCCCGAGCTCTGGCCCTCTCAGACGCGCTGCAACCCCCAATGCAACCACACCTCCTGACGTGTCGTGTCCCACGCGCGTCTCCGAGATAGCCCTCACAATCAGATTGCGGTGGCAGTCGGTCAGAAGTGAGGTGTGCACCTGGTGCATCTGAGCGAAGACTGCGTCCAAAGAGCAAAGCTGGCCCGGATTCAATTGCGTCTGTGCCGTCTCACCAGAACTATTACTGCATGCTCTCAGGGATCCAGGATTACCGGGTGCTTTAGCCGAACGCCAGATTCTCTCGATCTTCTTGAATCAGCAAAGGGTCTGCCAGCACACTTGCGAAGAAGGCAAGCCGCTCTGATCGATTCGACGCATCGGGACATTTCTCTTGAATCTTCCTTCCAGTTGCGCACCTTGTCAAATCCTGCCTGTACGAAAACGCGAGGACTTGACTTCCATTCCCCGGGTTGTGACCAGGATCAGCATATTAGGTACTGCGACTCCGGTCCTCACCACTGGTCGGGCGTTTGTCTGAGCATCCGCGCTCTCGTCACAGGATACATTGCACTCCAACCACAGCAATGTTCCTCGTGAAGGCGATTTGTGACCAGATCTGGAACCTGGTTGAAAGATCCTTTGACCACGAGTTCAAGCAGTCGTCAGCACACCGCAACACCACCAGTGGGCCGATGTGCCTTCTATAAGCGGACCTGAGAGCGGAGACGGGGGCGCATAACTCGCTAGAGGTGGGTAGCACAATACGACTGTGAATCTGGACAATTGACAAATGTGAGCGCTTTTCCGCGTGAGCACTGCGGCGAAGGCACCAAATCCGACTTTGAACCCGCACCGATTCCTGAAGACCTGGCTCCTTGCTGCGGGTGATCATGATTTGAGGTGGTCAGGCATCTGGTACTTTGGTGCGAAACGAACTTGAGACCGATGCCTCAGCCAGCAATGCTAGCTTTGCTTGGCGCGGCCTGAAGGAGCTTAGGCTGCTCACTTCAGGGTGGAACAACCTATCGAGCAGTCGGCCGCCTCATTCTCCAGCTGGCAGCCGGTACTTGGAAACAAACATTGACTTTGTCGCCTTGGAACGGTTCATGCGTACAACTCAGAACGCGGTACAGTAGCACGACAGTAATTTAAGATTTGGTAGCGCGCTCGGCCACGGGTTTGTAACGGCGAGCTGGCTTTGCCGATAACCTGGTTATTGTTGCTGGACGCGACCTTGATAGCGGTAAGCGCTCCCTGCTTGCCCTATTCCCTTTTCAGTGCTGCCCATCGGGTTGTATACAGCATGTACACGGCTAATTGCACATGGGACTGTAGGCGACTATTTGTGCTCTGTGGGACGCCCGCCTGGGACCTGGAACCCAGACTGACCCTCTTCTCTCGCTGCTGGGGTCCTCCTGCACGTTGGCACACGGAAAATGCCAGACGGTGCCAGAGCAGGAACGTCCTATTCTGACGTCTTCGTCAGAACGTCCAGCCTGCAAAACCCTTGCTCATTCGCTACCGAAACGCCGTCTACTTTGTCGCCGGTCTTGACGCCTTCGTGCAGGTGCAGCACGCTCAATACCAGGGTATCTTGATCCGCTCCTACCTGCCTTAGCGCCTCGCCGTGTGTGTAGCGACCAGAGACATTAAGTATACGGGACTATCCCTGCGGTCACAGTGTACCGACCGCTCTTTCTCGTTGTCTATGTGCACGACATCGCTTCAACCTCGTGCTACGCCCTCTATTATCTTCGCTCAAAACCGGTGCAAACGAACAGTGCCCATTCTCGTCTCATAGCGCACGCATGATCTTCGGGTGCCCCATCTAACACAGCATTATTCCTGCAGAGTGAGCATTCGGTCTCACTGCATTCTGCCGCAACAACAGGCGATCATTGCATCTCAAATACCGTGCTTCGGAGCCAGAGAACATCGTTCTTACGACTGCATGAGTGGGCAGATAGCCACATATCTCAAGCTCTCTTGCCTTTCTGGTTGGCAAATCGTTCGTTCGACGCAGGCTTCCAAACGTTCACCGCAGCTCTGCAGCCCGAAATCTACCACATCGGTCATCATTTCTGGGCAACCATATATTACCGACTGTATCGAGACACAGCGCTCAAATTACTGGCAAGAGTCGTCAGATGACGCTGCGCATACACTGCATACCTGAACTCAAGGATCTATGTCGCATTCAGGCCGGCCGTCACCTCTCCAGCCTCCATTCATGAGCAGTGAGCCGAGCAGTATGGCTCAAATACAGCATCAGTCAACCTTTCCGCCACCAAACTTCCTGGGTAGACCAGAACAGCGCTCCTCAGGGCCACAGCTGCCTCCCATCCACTCGGTGCCGGCCCATCGATCCAGTCAAGAACATGGTGGCTCTTCCGTACAACTGCCACCAATGCAAGTAGCACCACCTGGGTCGTCCTCGCCATCGAGGGCGCCCACCAGGTCGATCCCGGTCGCTCAACTTCTTTCCTCCAACCCACCTTCTCCACCACGATCACAGCCAGCGATAGCGGCACAGCAACCAGTCTACCGTCGCTCGCCCACGAGCTCCGGTAACCCGACACTGGAGCCTCGCATACCACCTCAGCAATATCAACAAGCACCTCAATATCGCTACGACCAGGTACACATCCCGCAAAGACAGCCACAACAAATCTTCCAACAGGAGCCATACGCCAACGCCCAGTATTCAAGATCGCAGTATCCCAATGCTCGGCCAACAGTGGTCACAGACCACAGTGTACCACGACAGTATAGTCCAGCCCTCAGCTCTTTCTCATCGCCCACAAGCTACACCCATTCAGAAGCATCTCCGAGGTCTTCTCTTGCGCCGTCAAGCTATAGTCGGTCTCAACGAAACCAGGTCCAACAGCCACCTCCACTCAACTACACTTTGAGCATACGTCAACAGCCAGCCGCCGCACGGGCATGTGGGTTTGGTGAGCGTGATCGTCGAGTCATCGATCCTCCTCCGATTCTTGAACTCAAGATTACGGATCGTAATGGTGTTCCAGAATGCGATTCCACTGGAATGCTCGCACTTTCTTGCACGCTGTTGAGCCCTGGCGGTAGCGATGACGAGACGGAGCTGCCACCTGCACATCCAGAGATGCCTTCGACTCGCAGGTTAATGGGAACACTCGTCGCATCGCCTTATCCAGCCAAGGACGAGAACAACCACGCTGGCACATTCTTCGTCTTTCCAGACTTGAGCTGTCGATCACCGGGGAAGTATCGTCTGAAGTTCAAACTCTTACGCATAGATTCCACAAACATGGTGCCAGGCGTCGGATTCAATTATGTCGCAACCATCGTGACCGAAGTCTTCAGCGTTTACACTGCCAAAGACTTCCCCGGAATGCGCGCAAGTAGCGCTCTGCTGAAATCTCTTCGAAGGCAAGGTCTCAATGTGGGCGTAAAGAAAGGCTCTGAAGCGCGCAAGGGCAAAGGCAAGCCGAAGAAGGAAATCGAGAGCTCTGCGTCTTCTGACAATGATTCTGATGGTGGTGACTCGGACAGTTCTGGCAGCAATAGCCCGAACTCCAAGTCGAAATCAAGAAAGAAGGGTAAGAGGAGAAAGCAAGATGAATAGTGTGGTCTGAGCAGTGGCGCTTTTGTATTGATGGTGCGGCAGCTCATGCCTGTCTAAGCCGTCAATCTTTACCGCGCACGGCGGGCGAGACCTACCCATGTGCGACATTCTGTTGTTGCACAGATGTTCGAATCAGCCGATGATGTGGAGGGTCACCTTTATTTATCCAATCTATGGTCAGGCAGCATTGCATATTCTGGATCTTCTCCTTGCAGCAAAGCGACGAGCGTGTTCGACGACTGATCTGGGCCTCCAGTGCCCGATCTCCGGATGTTGGAGTAATGGTATGAAGGCGTTCAAGAATTCCGACGAGCGACTCTGGATTCGACATGAACGACGAGAGACTGTTGATGACCAATGAGATATAATTTCTAGGTATGCATAGTGGCTCAATATGATGCCCATGACGTTTGGAATTTCTTTGGCGGGCGAGGATCTTTTACATGTAACCTTAGTCTAGAGCAGCATGGCAATGGAATGGTTCTCCTTTGATGAGCGACGACAACTTCCAGCTACTCAATGTCGGCGCGTACAGTATCCGTCAACGAGGGCACACAGGGCGCCTAAAAGTGAGGCATGCAATGACATAACGAAGTTTTACAAATACAGCTTCTCATTGCTAGGGTGCCTGTCTACTGTGCCTCTTCTGAACAAGCTCTGCTGCCAATATGACCTTCGCTGGCATGATCTGTCAAGCACGGTGTTCAAAGTGAGGGCCGAGTACTGTACCGAAGCCGAACGTGGCGAACGAATGTATATTCTGCCCGGACAGCACTCCGAGTGCGACCTTGATTATCAAAGCAGAAACAGATGCGATATCAGATTAGAAGGCCGTCGTTGACCATCCTGCGGGAGGTCTCATGCTTCTTACTTGTGAGCTCGCATATTGGCCTTGCTCAATGCCAGGAACGTGAGAAGTGGTCGCGCCTTCCACGCCTTCCTACCTTGAGTTATACAGGTGGGCGTGGTCCCGATCTTCGACATCGAGACAACCGGCATAGTCCTTTCAGAAGCCAGCCCTAACCCTACTTATATTAATAGTTAGCCTATCGGAGTGAGTGAATAAGACCCGCAGAGGGGTCTCTAACGTTAGTAAATAGCAACGACTATACATGATATAGTATAGTAAGTAAATGCTAGTACTAGAATACTATAAACATAGGCAAATTTAATTAGGTAAATAAGGTCCGAGATAGTAAGGAACCCGAGATAGCGATTAAGTCTCAATCTACTAGTAAATTAAGTAAGCCAAGCGATTAGACTACCGCTAGGCGTTCTATTAGATCTAGGAGAGCTATTAAGTCTAGTATTTATATAATAGGTAGGGTAGCTCTTTATATATAGAGGCACGGTCTACTACTATTTATGTAGTAGAAGACTAATAAGGAGCTGTAGGATAAGGTAGAGCGGCTATTATATAAATACGAACAGCTATAGGAGTATATAAAAGACCTAAATTAAAGATTAAGGGTACTAGAAGACAACTTAGTAGATAGACCCGACCCTTAGTTTATTAATATATAAAGGAGATAAAGGAAGACGGGATAGAAGTGCCCTATTTAGTAAGGAATCTTATGTTTCTTCCCTATTAGCTTTACTAACGAAGTAACCTAGTAAACCTAGAATGTTACTTAGTAACTAGAAATTAAATACTACAAATAGCGCTACGATAGCGAGTAACCGCTGTACTAGCAAGGACGTCTAGTCCCTACGTACGGCCGTTTTTACCTGTACTTAAGGTACTTTCTAGGGCGTAGAGGTCGGCTATAGTATACTCGTTACTCGTAGTAGTAAAGGGTAGTAGGTAGGGTAGGAGATCCGGACTTTTTAATAGAACTTTAGTCCCCTTAGCAACACTATAGCCTCTACTCGGACGTTCGATATTTAGTAAGAGATTAGTAAGTATAGGAACGTATACGGAGGTCTTAGGGGTACTAGCTAGGGATAAGAGTTCTAGGTATAGAGATAAGGTCTCCTATTGGAAGTAGTAACTACGAGGGTTAGTAAACTAGACATTCTGCACACCGTCTATAGTATTATAGAGCCTGTCTATCTCTTCTAAGTGCTCTTACCAACAGTTGAACGTGTCGCTATATCGGTCCTACTTCGTACGCTTTGTATTCTATCGACAAATAGGTATAGAATAGTCCTTATAAATAAATAAGGTCCGTAGTGTACAGCCTCGCTCATATTATATATAACTGGACTTTATAGTATATTGAAACGATATATATTATCTTGCTTTACGGCCCTTGTATTTATATACTTTACAGAGCCTAGAGCGACGGTCCTTAGTATATCTATATTGCTTAGAAGGCTTTACAAGCTCTAGTAAACTTGGTATATAAGAGTGTCTTCCAACTAGCCGCTTTATAGGTATACTATCGTCGTTATTATCGTTGTTGCTAGCTTCGTAGAGGGCTCGTTCTAAGCGATACAAGTCTATTAGTTAGTCTACTAGCTATAGGCGGAAGTAACGCTATTTCCGCTATAGAGTATCGCGTATATTTAATGCCGTAGACTCGTATATAGATAAGACTTCCTTATTGTCTTTAATAGCTTTAAGTTCTTACTAATTAAGGCGTGTTATAAGGCACTATAAGTTAATAAGTAAGGCATCTAGTATCTAGTAAAAGTAGACCTTCTAGTTGCACTAGTGCCGCCGGCGGACAGTTATCTCTGCCCTCAACCTATTAAACTAATCTATAGAGCCTATAAAAGCTATATAGTTAGTAAGCAACTACGGTACTAGAAGGTATATCTAGCAGCGTAGATCGTTAGTATTATTATCTCGGTAAGCGGCCTCGCATATAATGTAGTCTGTAGCGTAAGGTCTAGGCAATATCTTCTTTATAAAAACGGTCTCGCTACTAGTATAGTAGTTGCTTATAAAGTAGACAATTCTACGGTCCTAATAAGCTAGTATAAGTACCTCTTATATAGCTAGATTAGTCTTAAATTGTTGCTGTTCTAGCTATTGTTTAGATAGCTTGTTCTTATATATAGAACGGCGTAGTTGTTATAATAAAGACTACTAAGAAGACTTTAACTAAGATTGAGTAATATATTCCTTATCAACCTCTCTATTAGTATTATTATCGCCGGCGGTAGATATAAACTAATTAGTACCCTATTTCTAGTCTTTCTTAGTCGTTATAATATTGTTAAGACGCCGTAGGTTAAGATTAGGTATACGCTTTGCCTAGTAGGTGCCAGCGTAGCCGATAGAGAGATATCTAAGTAACTTTTGAAGTTGTAGAGAATTAAAGAAGTTGTCGACGTATATAGTAAACCTCTGCTAGGGATAGCGGTTCTACAAACGCTCTATTAGTATACAAACCACCGCCTAAGTCGGTAGCAAGTCGAACTGAGTTACCTACTTGCTATCTAGGTTAGTAGGGCCGTTACGTATCTACTACTCCTAATCGAGGACAATCCCTCTATCTACTAGAGTCTAAACCTTTATACCTATCTTCGCTACTTTTAACGGTACTCTTAGTATATTAGCGTTCTTGCCTATACTCTTCTAAACACTCTCGTCTATAGCGACGTCGCTTAATAGCACGTAGAGCCTCGCTATCGTTGTCTAGAAGTACTTAGTTAATAGGTAGACCTTCTTATAGACACGGCGTTAAGCGCGCGCCTGCCTCTCTCGGTCGTATTATAGCTAAGTAAGCGGACCGATAACAATCTCTTCTTCTTTAATATCGACTTAATCTTCTATATTAATATCGACTTCCTCGCATAGGTACTTAGGTAAGAAATATAGGTATCGATCGATCTACTAGAACCGCCGTAACGATATAGTAGTTACCTAAAGATATAGTAGACCGCGCTCTTTCCGAGTATTCTAAATATCTTCAATCTGCGCTATACGCTAAATACTAGCCTATATCTTAATCGCGAAGAACGTATACAACTTATACGGCTTTAAAGTTACCTATTCGCGCTCCTTAGGCATTTCTACTAGTATACCGTATACCGCGCGCCATCGTCGATAATCCTCGCGTATATACGATATATTACTATTCGTATAGTTAGCGATGTATATAAGTACTTCCGGCTTCTAGTATTTGTTAATAAAGACACGTATAGGCGATATATCGTTATTAGTCGTATTTGAAGAGGTAGAGCTATACGGGTTAAGAACAACTCTACTACGCTTAGAGGGAATCGATAATAGCTTAAATTCTTCGATAATGCCCTCGCTAGGTAGCGGATATACTATTAAAAGAGCTATACTATATAAAATACTAGTATTCTATAGAAAATAGTTATATTCTATACCTAGTGTTAATACCCTTCCCGAATAGGCAGCGATTTACTCCCCTACTATACGGACTACTATTCTAAAAGGACTATGCCGGTTGTCTCGATAGTCCCCTTTATAAACCTTAATAAGGTACTATAATCGCTATAGTCCCTAAATCGCGAAGAACGATCGCCTTCGCGCTATTAAAACTATATAGATAATCCTTTCGCATCTACGGAGTTCTAGTCTACTATCTTATTATATAAGAAGGAAAATAGTTACTAAGACTCTAAATACGAAGATCCGCGACATAATAGCTAATCCTTTACCTACGGTTTGTAAGAGTCTATAGGAATCTCTTATAGTTAGCGCGATCCTAGGCAACGCTAACTATGGACTATGCCTATCCTACTTGGAACTAATATAAGTAAACACCGAGCTAGCTATAGGGCGGGTATTAATAACAAAGCAATTAATAATAGTTAGTTACTTTTTAGTAACCGTTACTAACTAGATTTGCTAGTTAATAACTAGTAGTAGGGACAACGCTAGGCCTAGATAGGAAGGGAAGTAGTAGGTAGGGTATTAGAAGTAGCTATATATAATACTATAGTATAAGTAAATATATCGAAACTACGTCTAAATTTATCTTCTCGAAAGCTAAAAATCTCGGAAATCGAGATTCTTAGATTTCGAAAATTTTAGAATTCTATTTTATAAAGAATTAAGAAACTA
>KZ107218.1:363-12702 GCA_000504365.2 Pseudocercospora pini-densiflorae CBS 125139
GTAGTTCCTCTCTCGGAGGTGCAGGGTTCTCCCCGCACCGGCACTAACAGGTTTTGGGCAAACGATAGTATAGAATCAAAATTTGACGGCTCAAATCAATACCGCACACTTCGCACCCTCGGCCTCGATTCCAAGTTCCAGCGAGAGCTGAGCTCGCCTACACGTCCTGCACAAACCGGAGCATCATCATACCCGGATACCACTCGATGCGGAGATTATCAGGTAAGCATATATGAGTAGCATCATGTGAGTCAGAAGCTGTAGTCTTCACCACGCGAAGTAGGCAATGCACTTTGAGCTCGTTAAGAACAAGCCTTCTCCAGAAGTCCTCTTTACTGGAACGCCCTAGTACTACACCTCTCACTCTAAGCTCTTACATACCTCCAGAAGGAACTGTACAAATTCAGTCAAACATGGCCGATCAAAATCTCCAATGGGCCTGGCGCTGCCTCCAAGGCCGAAAACCAGACGTCCTCCTCAAAAAACAAATCCCAATCCCGAAATGTGCTCCCAATGGCGTCCTAGTAAAAATGCTAGCAATGGGCGTCTGTCACTCCGACTGCCTCATAATCGCCCGTCCAGAACCCTTACCAGGCTGTTCGGAATTCACCCTAGGTCACGAAGGCGCCGGAGAAATTTTAGAAATCGGCTCAGAAAACCCCAACAACCTCAACGTCGGAGATAAAGTCGCAATTCACATCGTCCCAGGCTGTGGATCATGTCGAGAATGTAAACTCGGTTTTCGAAGATTATGCAAACAGCCTGATAATGGTGGGTATGGTTTAGAGAAAGATGGGTTCATGCAAGAAATTGTTGCTGCGAGGGCAGATGCTTGTGTGAAAATTCCTGAAGGGGTGAGGATTGAGGATGCGGCGATTGCTCCAGATGCGATTTTGACCGCTTTTCATGCGATCAAGTATACGGGTGAGGGTAATTCGAAAGATACGGTGGCGATTATTGGGTTGGGAGGGTTGGGGTTGAATGGTGTGCAGATTGTGAAACATCTTGGTGTGAAGGAGGAAAACATCTATGTGATGGATAAGAAGATCGAGGCTGTAAATGCGGCGATTAGTCTGGGTGTGAAGAAAGAGAATGCTTTCTGTTCGGGTGATGAGGAGTATGAGAAGAAGCCGATGCATGAGGTGCTAGCTGAGCGAGGTGTGGGCATTGATAAGGTGTTTGATTTTGTTGGACATGATCAGACGCATATCACGGCGCAGAGAATTGTGAGGCCGGCAGGGACGATTGTTGTGGTTGGGCTTTTGAGTATGCAGACGCCTTTGCTTCCTGGATTGATGGTCACCAAGTGCTATACCATAAAAGGGACTTTTGCTGGTGAAATCGAAGGGCTGAAAGAGTGTCTGGGTTTATTGGCGAAAGGTGTAATTCGGCCGCAGCTAAGTACCGCCAGCGTCAATGGATTGCCGCAAGTGCTGAAAGATCTGGACGATGGTAAATATGAGGGAAGGAAAGTGCTGCTGCCGGACTGGACGGGTTGAGGTCAACTTAAGCTCTATAACACCTTGATGGACTACAGTTCTCTGGTTGTCTTGCTCAGACTCTGCTTTCCGCTGCGGACTTGGCACGTGTCCTGCCGCCGAATGTCTTCTGAGCGAATGGCGAACGCTCTCGTATCGCTTTCGCATAGTATCGAAACATGACAGCAATGCCACAGAATGCAGTAGCTATGCCAGCCAAGAGAAACAAGGCATTATTGGCCCCGAGAGCCTCAAACTTCTTCGGAGCAAACAGTGGGAATACGCCTGTACCGAAGTCAACAGGTATGCAAGAACTCTCAGCTTTCGATGTCATACCACTCAGCACAGCTCGCAAGAATGCTACTGGCGCATTTGCAGATCCAGCGTAGGAGGTGTACGTGTCTGTCAAGTAAGCGCACAGCACGCTGTCAAACTCCACAATCCCATAGCCGACCAGCATTAGAGAGGGAATCGACACCCAGATCGTGATGCCATCGACAAGCGGAGGCACGGTTGCAGAGAACCACCATAGTCCTAACGCAAGAAGCGGTGCGGCAACGTAGTAGCCCACGAGCTTTGCCTCGGGGTCGAATAACACCCCTTTCCCTACTTCCAATCTGGCGAGATGGATATCGTACAGTCGCGGAATCCACGTGAAAAGCACGCCGACTCCGATGGCAAGGAAGATAATTGAGCTCTTAGTTTCGTCGAGGCCAAAGCCATTGTGATATACCACGTGTAGTGCTTCCGCGAAGAGGTAGATGAAGCCGAAGCTGACAGCAGCCATTAGTGCTACGAGAAACACAAGTGGCTCAGTGAACCATAGACGCAGCCTGTTGAATTGTCATTAGCAACTGGGGCATAACCTGAGTGGTTCGAATGAGTACTCACGGTAAGACAAGATTCTGTTGCATAAACTCCGTAGCAGTTGGCAAGCGCAGCTCATCGTCAAGGGAGAGGCCACGATATCTGGTCGCTTCCTGGATTTCGTGAAGGTGCTTGTGCAAGACAAGGGCTGGTCGCGACTCTTGCATGAAGGAACATAGGACGGCAATGATCGCATTGCCGATCGCTGATGCATAGTATACCCAGTTCCTAGAAGTCGATCGTGAGTCTCAAGCTCCGTTTGCACGCGAGGAAGAAATAGCGCCTACCATCGGATACTAGACTCGCTCACATAGGTCGCTATGGGAGGACCAAGAGCCAGAGCAAAAATGGCGACCATGACCCATATCTGGATAGCCCAAATACGGCCTTTGGCATCAAATATGTTCTCCTGGAACTTGGCATCAGCGATGTCGACATGGCAGTAGCCATTCTGCTCACAATGCTTCCGACTGCTACCACCGTGGGCATGGCTGAGAACACACCAGACAGGAATCGGCCAACGATGACAGCTGGAAGCGTCGGTGATGCGCCAATAACCAGACATGAAGCCGCAAATCCTCCTGCTCCGATGAGATATATGGTGCGCCCTCCAAATGATTCAGCGATGGGCGGGAAGACAAGGCCTCCGAGAGCTTGTCCGAAAAGGTAGATCGTCACGAAACAGAAAATTGCCAGCTCCGCTGAAATGCCCATATCTGCTCTGGCATACCTCGCTACTGAGGAGCCGGTATTGCTGACGAGCGTTGCGAAGAACTCAGACAAGCAAATGATCGAGACATCGTAGAGCTTCCTACGGAGAGGCCATTGCCTGGGGTGTGATTTGCTGTCGGGTCGCCAATGTACTTTGCCGCTGGCATCAACGTCCAGATGCTTCTCCGATAGAGCTTGAAGAACGTGTGGAGGAATGTTTGGGACAGCCTGGTCGTTTGAAGGAGTCCTGGACAGCGCGCAAGCTGGAGTATCTGAGCCTGGGATGTGTGTAAGCGTCGAGGCGAGGGTTAGGGTGCTCCAGTTCTGCTTTCCGGTTGACTTCTGGCTATCAATGGATGGATCTTCGAGATTGAAGTCGATCATTTCGATTGTCGTAATGTGATTTCAGATTAGTGCCGAAGCGCAGTTGAGAAGCAGAATCAAGAATGAGGACATCCACATCAAAACGAGTTGCAGACAGGCTCATGAGAATTGATCATGGTCTTTACTTCAGGGCGTACGAAGCCGTTATGACCCATCGCCAGCACCTTTGCAGCACTTCGGATGTGCTCGTTTACCCTACTCCGATACTCTGTCTTGGGAGATTTAACAGGCGCATGCCAAGCCATTTGAGCGAGAGATGGTTGTCGCGATGTTTCTCTCATTCGGTCCGTGATACTCCTAGCATGCCTTCAGAAGAGTTTGACGTTTTGGCATGTCTTACAACAAGGCTATGCTTCAAGGGTTCGAATAATGCCTCGTCCGTGCACAATCAGCGAGGATCCTGTCTCGCCGTCAAAAGCCGAAGCATTGCGGCCATTGTCGACTTCATTAGCAGGTGTCAAAACTCGTTCCCACCGCTGTCAAACATTGTGCGATTGAGTTGTTGGAGCTAATGATGATGAAAGAGACAGAAAAGGAGAAGGAGAGTCGGGAAAATGCAGGTTCCTGGGCGGACCCAAGTCCGCGGCTTGGCAGGAGCAAAGGCTGATGAGGCTATTACAACTCTGCACTGACCCTTCAGCAAATGACATTCGAGTCGTTCTATAGAACTCCATCGATGAATGACACCAGGAGCAGAGATGCGACTCAAAATGAAGGAATGCGAAGCAAAAGCTTAACAATCGCCCTCAGCTCAATGGCGTTTGGGGCACGATAAGTATTGGGACAACCCATCAGGTTGATCCTGAAGCAGTCATTCAACCCCGAGACATAAGCCAAGCGTCTGGTTAGCAGACGACTTACAGACTCGCCTTACCATTGAGCTAAGAATGATTGTCGAAGTGGTGAAATCATGAAAACGTACGTAAAGTCTGCAGTGCCTTGCCTTGATGAAAGCTTCGCATGTAACAGCCCGGTAGTCCTCCCCACGCTCGAGTTCATATTATTCAGTATACATGCATATCAACAGTCTACGCACCCTCAGTCATCGCCCATCTCCGAATTTTCTTCGAACACACGTGCCAACCTCCTCGTCTCCGTACTCATAACCTCAAAACTCTCCTTCAGTTTCTCAGCCAAAACATCATACTTCTCCCTCCCCACCTTACCTTCCTCAAACATCCTCTTCAAAACTTTTGCCTCCTCAAGCAACACGGCCTGACCCTTTTCAATCGTACTCTCAAACCAACCCACCCGGGAGAAGAACCAGGTATCATATCTCCCTTTATCTAACATGAACCTCAAATCTACTGTAGCGTTCCAGGCTAGGCGCTTCGCGATGATGCGTTCGTTTGTCGAGATCAGATTTTCGAGTTCGGAGATTTCTGAGGCTTCAAGAAGTTCTTCGTCTGAGGTGAGGCGGGTACGGGCGGTGTTGATCTCGGATTTGCGTTTTATGAGGCCGCGGACACGAGGAGTGTAAGGGCGGCGGTCGTCGGGGAGGCAGAGGTAGTCGGAAAGTGTGGTTTGGGAAGTGGTGGGGTCGAGAATGGATGAGACGTCTGTAGCTTTGGATGTGGTGGAGTAGAAGCGTTTGGTATTGAAGGGTGGAAGGGCAGCAGATGTGGAATATGGGCGTTTGGAGGTCCCAAAGTTGTCGTTTCGGGCATGGCGAGGTCGATCGAAGCCGAAGTCGTATTCGTCTTCTTCTGCGCGTGCAGCGGCCGCCCTCTTTTCGTGGTCTTCTTGCTGCCCTCCTTTCCGGCGCTGTTGATCGCGCTCTGGCTTTGAAGTTTCGAACTCTTCATCAGCGGGCTCACTGAACTTGCTAAACTCCTGATAGATGTCGACATCTTTGTCACCTTTGCTCGCTTCTGATGTCAGACGTAAGGCATGGTAGAGAGGATCTTTGTGGAAAAGCTTTCCATCCTGCTCTGGCGACGAAGATAAAGCCTCGTGTGGAAATGATTGTGACGAATCATGTCCTTCCACTTGACCATGATGTTCGAGTCCGACGTCCGAACCAAGAGCAAGAGGATCTAATCCATCTACCACGCCTTCCTGCTGGATAGCCTCGCTTTGCACACGATCTTCTGGTTGTAAAGCCAACCAGGAGAGCTCGGCCGGCTCGATGGCCTCGCCAGCGCTGCGATAGCTCCGCGCCGCATAACTCAGAGCCAGCTCATTCGCTAGTTTGGAAGAGTATGTTGTAAAAGAGTCGACTTTTGCAACCACGACAACATGATCGCCGACTTGTACACACTTGTCGGCCAGAAGTCGTGCTTGCATGCTTGCAAGTATGCCTCCGCCGATATCATCCCAAAGTTTTGGAGGCTGCGGGCCACTCTTGTTGCCGATTAGTGTCTTGACGCTGGCGTTACGAAGCTTTTCGAATGGTTCACTTGGGTGTTCGTACGGTTGCGTGAAGACGTGAGCAATTGCAGCTCCCCGGGGTGTTGCTGCAAGGATTGATACTCGCAGTTTCTGGGAGGCATATATCGCATCCCACGTGCGCGACGGCACCTTGATGTTGAAGGAGATGATAGGTTCAGGCGCCAGAGTTATAGTGTTGAAAGAAGAAACGGTCAGCCCCCTAGCTTTACCAAAGTGTTCATCCCTCTCAGTGAGCGGATCTCTGGCGCTGATGTGGACGACCGGATGACTTAGTGTTCGTGAGATCATCCGAATGTCTTCGCTCAATTTTGCGTTCTCTTCTGCTGAAAGTGCACGTCCCGTGCTCTTTAATTTACCCAATGCTGATTTTATATTTACGGAGTGCTCAGCGTACTCTGCTTTGCTCCTCGATGCTTGTAGAAAGTCATGTAGCTTGTCTTTGATACGATTGGCTGCAAGTGTGCCTTCCACGAACAGTCCGATGTCGCCGTCCAGTTTTCGCGGCCGGAGCACCTGCAAGCCTAAATCCTTCCTCAGATCCTCAAGTCCTAAACCAGTTCCAATGAAATTTCTGATTATGCTCGCCTGGCTTGGTCCCTCAACTGTGACCAACAATGGTTCATCAGCCGAGCTCGCTGGGCGTTCGGGAGTGTTCTTGGCCGTCGCCTTGGTATCGCCTCCAGTATGCTTTAAAGATTGCACAGATTTGGAGGCTCGATCACGTTGTTTGTTCGAAGGCAGATCTCCTCGTGTCGATGGTGAGCTCAGAATTTTTCCTTTGATGCTGCTAAATGCATTTGCAACGTTCTGCGGCGATCCAGTTATGACAAAAGACCGTGCAGCGTCCATCTTGTCAGAGGTCTCGGTTGTGTTCCTCTGCTCTGGTTCGCCGACGTCTATCGAGACATTGTTCCGCGCCGCAATGAAGGTAATGTCATGTGCGGCAGCAAACCTCATGAAGTGCGACTCGAGAAGGCTCATTTCCAGAGTCCAGGTCGCATCAGACTTATGGCGAAGGACATGCTCAAGTGGACGCAGAGTGTGTGAAGGGCGCTGAAGCACTGACTCCACATGTTCATGATCGACCCTCAGTGATTTGACTGCATCCCAGCCACGAATATGTCGACACAAGTCACCCACCTCAGCGAAAGAGCCAGACATTAGCACAGAGACGGTCCGCAAGCCCGTAACACCGCCGACGTCTGCGGGTGGTATGGGCGCGGACAAGCTCTGTACTTCAATTCTGGCTCCATGCTTCTTGCTTAGAGCGTTCAGGTTTGGCCCGTGGGCTTTGAGAAGACGCTCCAAGCGGTCGCTGCGAGCAGCATATTCGATCATGAGACCGTGAGCAGATCTGTAACGCACGACCATCTCGCCGCTTTCCAGAGTATTGAAAGGCTTCGCCGCGGCAGAGTAGATCTCGCCCTCAATGAGCTTCTTGGGACACCTTCCATATCTTTCTCGCCGTATTCTGTCATTGGTTGTAAGTTTTGGGCTGGCACTGTACTTAGTGGACACGTTCGCAATGCCATTGGGTCTGCTCGCGCTTTGCTCTGCGTCTCTCCCTCGATTCCGGGAGAGATGTTTACTGGAATAGTCCCCGACTTCAAAGCGAATGGGCACATTCTGATCACCTTTGCTTCTATTCCCGCTTCTCCCGTTGCTATCTTCTTCCCCCAATGGCGCATTCCGTGTCGCAAGATCTTCCTGGCCTGCATGAGTCGCTGTGGATGTGTGGAACTCATGTCGGCGAGCTCGAACTCCAGCTTTCCCAGCAGCATGGGGATCGTTGGCCAGACTCCATCTGTAGAATGCGCGATAGAAGCGGCGACTCGCTACGCCCGGACGATGCATTGCAATTGTGCGCGCAAAGGCGCATATATCGAAGTTGAAACAAAGGTTCCAATGATGAAGTCAAAGGTACCTTCACCCACCACCAACGCCAAGCCGCTCCTCCGCGCCCTCTCCGCAGACCAGCGACAACGACCTCCCATCAGACAACTTCGCATGCAAATGAATCCAAAATACCACCAAAATGCTCCTCTCACAGTCCTCCCGACCAATTTGTCGCCAATGCGCCAAACAACTCCAAAACTCCCAACCAGTACGACACGCGACTCTCCTCAAACGCCCAAAGCGACCCTACCAATTCACCCAACTCATAACCCTCTCCGACGGCAGCACATTCACACACCGCACAAGTTCTCCCGCACCGATATATAAATCTACAAAAGACACGAAGAACCATGCAATGTGGAATCCTAGTTCGCAGAAACTTTTGAATGTCGAGGAAGATGAGGCGGGAAGATTGAGGAGGTTTAGAGCGAAGTTTGGGAGAGGGTATGATGCTGAGACTATGAGTGGGGAGGAGGAGGTGAGTGGGAAAACATAGGTTGTAGAGGTACGTTTGCTAATGTGATGAACAGGCGCGAGATGGAGAGGATGCGCTTAGTCCGCATGAAGAGGAGGAGAGTATGTTGGACATGATTTCGACGTTTGGACAGAAGGCCGAGAAGAAAGGGAAGGCGAAGGGATCGACGGAACCGGCGAAGAAGAGTGGGAAGGGCAAGGGTGGTCAGAAGTGAAGATTGTGACATTCGGGATGTGATGTCCCTTGGAATGCTTGTCTTTACTCCCACAACGCTGAGCTTTCAGAGCCGTTCAGATGCATTACTGACCTTGGACCACTTTCCTGTTCATCCGGTGCCGCAAGGAGAGTGGCGCGCGAGGGAAACCCGTCTACAGCAATACCACGGCGCAGCAAGACGTCTCGCGCGGCACCACACGCGAAATGCAGCTGTGGAAGCCAATGCACGTACATGGATATATTCCGCGCTACGAGATGAGAAGAGAAGGACTTTGATACCACGAAAGATATGATCCGTGGTTGAGGAAGAAAGATCTAAGGCCGCATGATACCATTACCACCATGAGTGGCACCAAACCGACCCGTCCAAACTTCTCGCAGCGCCTCATAGTGTTCCTCAACATTCACATCACTTCTGACCTTATGCTGCTGGCTCTTCCTCAAATCTCTCTTCGGAGGTTTCCCACCATATGAGAGGCTCTTCTTCTTCATGCTTCCAGCAATACAATGCTCACCATCGTTCCAAGCCGCATCAGCTACCGTCTTCCAAGCCGCAGTCTGATCTACTGCCATTGCCGGAGTGTAATAGATCCTACAGTCTGCTGGCTCGTACTGGAAGTGAAGTGGGATATTCGAAGTGTCGTTTTGCCTATAGCCGTCTCTCACGTTGATTCCAGGAGCAATGGTCCGGAACATGGGGAGGTTAGTGTACTTGGCGAGAGCACTCTTGTTGTAGAAATCATCAGAGTGGATGTAGTTATAGGTGAATGGGACTGTCACCAAGCCTCCTAGAATCCAGGTGTAGTCTTCATTATTGGTTCCTAAAAGCGCAAGGTAGGAGGTTAGCACGTGTCTCCAAGGTAGAATTTGTCGCTCCAAGAGCCAAGGCTTAGACCGGCCTACTGTGTCTGACGCTGCGAACACAGCTACGTTCAATTGGCAGAGTCTTACCCGGCACCCTTCGATGTACTTACCTTTAACTCCTCCGACAGCTTGCGTGATGTCTTTGTTCGGGCGACCTCCTAGGTTGATTGTCCGGACTCCGGCTTGTTGCCTCATGAGCTCGCTGAAAATCGTGCATGTCGAGGCACAATAGCCATCGGTCAGGATGACGATGTTTTCAGCTTTGAACCGCGCTTGAGTGATATTTGTCCGGTTTAGGTAGCCACTGATGACTATGCCACCAGAATTCTCGGTTGTAAGCACATCGCTCAAATTCCAGCGAATCAGACCGGTGAATGTGTCTTGAGCAGGACCGAGCTTGGTTGGACTGTATTTGTCAGGCCAAGAGGTGAAGCTGGTGTAGTTTACGTCGACATCGGTGTGGTAGTCGTAAGCAGTAGACTGGAGATCCTTCACTGTCTGATTGCTCTACACCGTAGTCAGCATGAGAATGTAAGATATGATCGATTCTCGGCGCATACATCAAGGCTTCGGTTTCCGATGATATCTGAGAAACGGCTGACTTCCTGTCCAATAAGATCGAACGCTTCATGCGCTCTGAAGCGGTTCGCACCATATGGTAGGAGAGCGGGAAAGAGCTGCTTGAACAGATCATAGCCTTGCAAGATCGTTCCACCCGCATTTGCGGAAACGTCGATGATTAGCTTTGTTTTGCTGTCTGAGACACCGTCAGCGGATAAAGAAGACATGGACGTTGAAGAAGTAGCACTGACCATTCGCAGCTTTCTCAATGAAGTAGGTATTGATAGCCTGGAACGGCTTCTCGTCACCGAGGAAGGAAGCCACGCTCAGGACGGCAACATCCTTGTAGCCTTCTTCCTCAATGTAATAGCCGCTGTTGAGATTCTTACGCTGCCTCACCACTGGCTTTGGATAGCCTGGAGCTGGGACCGGGGTGGCGGCCTCTGTAGTTGATGTGGAGCTGGTGGCCGAGGCAGTACACGTTGAAGACGTAGAGCTGGACGCGGCTGATGCTGCGAGCTGGTAGGCGTTCTGAACATCCCCTTTCTTCACCGCAAAAAAGTTACTGTATACGTCTTCAGGGGATGTGATGTTGTTGAACTCTTGTAGCACACGCGCGAAGTTCTTGTTTACAATTTCGGTTCCATTCTTGAACTTCAGGCTCGTGCTTGGTCCAGGATAAATCCAGCGGCCTCGACCACCACCTGCGAACGTGCCCAAACCTGCTCCTTTGTTGCCGAGGGAGACAGCTTGTAGCAAGTAGAACATGTTGTTCCACAGCGCATCCCGGTCTTGCAGGCTACCGTATTGCGACCACTCGAGCAAGAACTCATGGCTGTCTCGTCCATCGATGTGTGTGATCGGGCTAGGCGTGTAGGTACCATTTCCCGCAGTGCATTGCAGTACGTCTGAGAAAGCATATATCTGTGGCACCATTTCGCCATCTTCAGATACAGAGACCAACGGCGTGGTCCTGAAAAAGGAGAAGACGTAGCCTACACTGTCTGGCAGAATGTAGAAATGGCCGTCATGACTTTTCTGAAAAGCGCGGTATAGTTCAAATCCAAATTCATGTTCATTGGCATACGTGCTGTAACTCTTGCCTTTTGCTTTGGCGCAGATCCGCTCGAACTCAGACCAGAAGTCATAAGGTTCTTGGACCTTCTTCGCGTATTCCTCTGGAGGATCCTTAATCCACTGGATGGTTGTTTGCCATTCAAGATATGGGCGAAGAGAATCCAGCAAAGCGACTACTCGGTCAGACGTGCCCCGAGCGAATGCAGCGACTCGGAATGTATACACAGAACTCACCTGCTGCAGACTGATTGAACTTGACACTTGTGATGCACTCGTATGCCAGCTCGGCTGGAATCTAAAGGCAATGGGCATAAGAGTTAGCAATATTTCTGACGATGCTCACTCTCAAGCACAAAAATGAGACAGTGCTGCTATGTCTAACGTAGCTGCCTCAATCGTACACGCTCGGCTGGAGTCGTGCCTCGTACACGCAGGTACACTCACTGTTGGAGTTGCCTTCGGTAGTGAAGAGCCCGCATTACTGGATGATAATGCAATATCGCGAATGCTGCAACAAGCATTGTTACAAGGTGCGCTATCCAGCATTCTTAGTTGAAGCCCCGCAGACGTACTGGCAAGCCGACAGTTGCTTACCTCGTTGTCGGAGTTGCCGATGCTGTGATTGGTCCTGCAGTCGTTGTATTTGGTGCGCCTGTGGCAGTACTCGTGGTTGTTGGCAACTCGGGAGGATGAGCCCCTAGCTTGGTTGGGAGAGAAGGCAATGCGGGAGTGAAGACCTTGGGTAGGTCAGGCCATCTATCCTTCCAGTACGCTGCATCTTTGAGCTTGTCGTTATCTGGCCAATGTGGCGATGCTGTTGTCGATGCGATGAAAGCTGCGGAGAAGAGCGTGAAACGCATTCCGCCGATGGTCACCGCTTACCCAGGTCCCAGGCAGCCAAAGCGTAGGAAGTTTGGGGGAGAATTGATGAATTTGTAGTCAGGCATCCAAGTCGATCGATCTTACACAAACAGTTGTGCGGCCGCATAGCGTTACATTATAATCGTGTGCCCTGCGAACTTGCAGTTGTACTAACCAGAATCATGCCGTATTGTGCCTGCTGTGTCCCGGCGAGGCATTCACCCGTCTACCGACCATGTTCATTTGTTCGCTGGGAGAGAATATACTTCTGTACGGGGTGCAGGCCTATAGCAAATGCCTGTACAGCTACACCATCTGGCCTGTTATAACTAAGCTAAGCAGAACAAGACATTGATTGATTGCCTATAGAATTGTATAAAGATTAAGTACTAAAATAGAAGATAGAAGAAGCTACCTATATTAGTATATAAAAGAGGCCTTAGTACTTAGTAGTACTAACTAATCTATAATACTCCCCCTTAGGTACTTCTTAATATATAATATAGACTTCTTAGTTATATTCTAGCTTCCTTAGCTTTACTTTATCTCGTCCTTAGC